>JAZHYW010048979.1:0-80876 GCA_037355805.1 Ixodes ricinus | reverse complement strand
CATCTCACGGCAAAAGAAGAAAGTTACTTTAATTGACACGTGGTGGCTTACTTTCAGTTCTCGAGGCGAATTAGCCTTCCCAAGTCATCAAAATTAGGAGCAAAAGTAACTCGGAAGTCTTCTGCACCTAAATACGTAAAAAACATAAAGTGGTACAAGTCGACTTGGTACCACTATTGCCAGTGGCCCCACAATTACTGCCAGTCACTGATTAGAAAATCTGAACAAAGCTTTCCAGCCAGTTCTGTGCTCAGAGAAATTGCAACAATGAGGTTCTACCCCAACAGGCTTCCTCCGCCTTTCTTAATCGGGACTTGGAAGTGTAAGCTGGAGCTTCCCTTCAGTACTTCAGGCATCGGTGTGCGCAGAAAGCAGAGCTGTCCTCAAAAGAGGCGCTCTGTTTACTACTAGCAACCATCTGGAGAAAATGCACAGGGGCTTTGACATGAACTAGAGTATTTAAGTGATTAATAGATGCATCCTTCACTTACACTTTCCTGCAAAGCAAAGGGTAGCCAATCATTGCAGTCTGCAGAAGGAGTGCAGCGGCTTGCACAAAATAGATAATGTAAATGGAAACTGCTCTTTGTGCACATCTAATTTTCACGGAGCATTGTTTTCTTGACCTCATCAATTGGTATGTTTCGTACGTAGAGCACACTGATTGGCTGCTTTGGCCGTACAAGATAGCTTACATGGATTCCTTGTTCATAATCACAACTTAAAGAGTGAACTTTACCGATTTTTTTTGTAGTCTTCGATTTGGTTAGAAACTGGCTGACTAGCAGTTGAGAAGGGCTATTGATGGGCAATAGCCCTCCTCAACTGCTAGTCAAAATAGTTTCCAAAAATAAAACTTTTTGCGTGGAGTTATTGGATTTTAATTTATGCCGGTCGCGAAAGTTGTAAAAGGCGACTCTCTGTTGGCAACAATAAAATATCCTTACAATTCCCTATTCGTTAAAATCAGCGGCAGAAAGGCAGACAAGCAGGCCAGGAAGCAGCAAAATTAGCTGAAATATGTACTTCGCTGTAGATTCTTCGAACAGTGCAATAAAAAGCTTTCTTTTACCCGCTCTCGTGGAAAGCAATATTTGTTTGCCAGGGAATAGTGAAGGCAAGCCACGTCAAGGTGCTTTTGCGTGAGCTTTGTGCCGAGGAACGTAGTGTCACATGAAACCATTGCCTATGCTCGGATATACTTTACAGCCGCGCGCTGAGAGTTGTGTGTCCTTCCACAGCGGGAACAGCTTTAAGAGTGGCAATTCGAGACTCACTCAGGCTCTGTACCACTATGAACACCATCCAAAGAGGAGCGCTAATAAAATAGAGATCAAATCATGAGCCATTCCACTCTGTGAAGGTGGATGACCAGCGAAGCTGTTTAGCACACGACACAGACGAGACATAGAATTTTGAACAAAGGTTACGAACACATTTATTGTCTTGATCGGTGGCCATCGTGACGAATGGTACGCACATACATTTATTGTTGTTTTGATCAGTGGTCATTATTTCGCGTGGGCGACTATCGCGACCCCGAGGAGCCGGAGGACACTAGACACGTGCGACGGGACCGCCACCCCGGCAGAGCGGACGGAAAGGAAACTAGGCACGCAAGCGCTTGGAACGACTAAAAAGAGAGGGCGGTGCGAGCGTAGACATGGCCGACGCGAGTTCCAAAACGGCAAATCTTTGAGAAACCTTTATTATCCACCTGAGAGTAGAGTAAACCATTTAAAATTCTATAGCTTTCCATTGAAAAAGCTATTGACAGTCATAGAGGAGACCACAGAAAAGCTGAGACAGAGCCATAGGAGCGGCTATCGATAGTTGTGGGAATTTTCTATAGCCGGCCATACAACGGATTTTTTATAGGTGACCATAGACCATTTTTCTATGGGTACAGCTGTGGCATTCATTTCTTCGCACATTGTGGGCGAAGAATACGGCTTTTTTATATAAGCATTTTTGTAGGGTGGTTTCATCATCGGCTTCGGGTAGCGGAAGCAGTCACATCCAGCTCGGGATACTCTCGCGGCTGATCACGCGACTGATTTGTTAAAAACGAGAAGGGATTCATCAAAAAAAATTCAAGTCTGAATTAGGGTGGCGATGCGGGCTAGTTCGTTCATGCTTAGTGGATTTGACACAGCGCACAAGAAGGTGAAACAAAGAAGAAGGATGTACACAGCCCAAGCGCTTACTTTAAACTGAAGTTTTCATCGAAAAGAAACACCAAAGTAAGCAGCAGGGTTCCACACCATCATATGACCAGTTCAATCATAGCCACAATTGGTGGGTGGAAGATCAGATGATTACGAAAATTTGATTACGAGGCCTGAAGGGACTAAGCAATGTGTAAGCCAAAAATCGGTCATTCTACATAGCAAAGAGATATGTAATCTCGACACGTGCGGAATTCACCATGATGGTGTTAAATGCTGTGGTCTACTACGGTGTTTTCAATAAAAACTTCGGTTGAGTTTAAGCGCTTGTCCTGTGGACACCCTTCTATTTTGTCTTTGTTCTTTTGTGTGCCGTAGTAGATTTCAAGTTTGAGTTCGACACATGACCTCCAGTGGACTGCTACTCGTGTCTGGTATTAGACTTCTAGGTAGCGGGTGCTTGGCTCCAATGTATCATAGAGCCGTTGCCAGGTATGCCCGTCAAAATTGTTGGCGTGCAATGCTCTCTCATAAAATCGGCTTCGAAAAACGTCTTAAATTTAATATATAGCAGAAAAATATGGTTGAAAGGTTTTTTTGGTTATTAAAATATTAATGATGAGCGTAAGCGTATATATTTACTGATGATGAAGGCTGCGCAAAACAAAAATAATAAAAGAAAATCTTATATTGAGTGCCCTTCCCCTATGTTCACTCGTGGATGAGTGTGTGAATGCGTTGGATTCTATCTTCTCTTACAGTTGTAAAGAATAAATGGGTAGCAATATTTTTGAGGTAACTTATTGGTGCCTTATTTTTAAATTTTAATTGTATGATGCAATATTTTACTCTATGCACTAGTGCGTCTTCAAGCAACTATTTTTTAATTGAATAGTGCTATTGATTCGCCTGCCATTGCACTTTGATGATTGGCTTTGTGGTTGAGTTCTTTCTAACTTTCATTTACCATAATCTTAGTTAACCGTAACCTGCCACCTGGCGTACAGGAATGTTGGTTGTTCAATTGTATACACCATTTCAATGTAAACTAGAATCGTAGTCCACATGTGTTGGGTCACAGATCAGCACACGCATATTTGTTGCTTCGGAAGGCGAGCAAAATACACCAACTCACATGCGTGTGAACACTGGAAATGACACCAATGAGAAGTATTTGTTGTCGAATGGTCTATAGCCATTATTGCTAAATTACGCAAGCGCTAAAGAGCATATGAATGCTACGAGTGTAGCTACACGTGCTGGCGTCTGCGTCAAACTATTTTCTAAATAAAATCTAAACAAAATGGCACATTCATTCGGGTAAGATGAGCGTGTGCGGCACCTGCACCCACATTCTGAGCATTCTTGGTTGTGTGGGCGTGATTTGTCGAAACATTAATTGCTGAGACTCCACCATTCTTTGCCAACGTAATTGCTTGCCTGTAATAAAAGTAGAACAGATTCGCGCTCACAAATTTAACGAAAATATATAGGGCCGTGGTTTCTGCATGTCACACATTGTGCGAATATATACTAATATCTACTTCAGATCGCACAGACACCCCTAGTTTACTAGCCATGAGACGCAAGAAAGGCGGACGTGAGTGTGCCTCATTGCTGGCCGAGGGCCTTGCTTCCCATCGGTGACGTCCCGTTTGGATGTCGGGAAAACGGGAAAACTATAGGAAAAGAACGGACATAACTTAAGCCCCGACCACCAGGGAGCCCCTAGCGGCAAACAAATCATTGTCATCGGTATTTCCTTTTTAGCCGCTACACTCAGATTACGTTCGTTCAAATATTTCGCCACGGGAAAAGCTTGCGGAATTGGTAAGAACATTAAATCCCGTCGTAATAATGACGGGCAGGCGGCCCGCGCAATTCGTCACAATTACTTCCCAACGAATAGGCGGCGACAACTGCTAATTAGCAGCGAACAATTAGACAGCCTGTATTACAGAGAGGTTCAAGCTGCTCGGTCGGGGTTACGTGATTAATGGGCCGTGCGTTTGCAATATACGAGCTACAGGTGACGAAAGCGTTGGTCGTCCGCGAATGTCTCCACCTTTCCGCCTGCTTTGCTCCTAGCCACGTGTTAACGCAGTGCATGCGCACTTGCGACCGAATCTGCGATGGAGTCGTCCACCATTAAACTCCAAACGCTCCGCACGGTTTGATTTGGACCCTCCCTACAATCTAGGCTATCTACGAGCCATAGGGACTGTAGGGACGACGCCGGCGTGCTCTTTTCCTATGGGCCACGAAGTTTTGGTATCGAACCAACTACGACTTATAATTAACTAGAGTAAATGTGAGACAAAGAGATAGCATTTCGGAATCAGGAGGTGATTCGCATGCAGATGATGCCTTTGGATTCGGTAGATGAAAAATTGCTGGAGTCAAGTAGCCGAAATCTATAGATGAATGTAGTGTCACGTTCCACACGGCATCTGTTTCCAAGTCATCTGATCAGATACATTACGTTTCTGTGTATTCATAAGACAGACAGAAAGTTCCACAAGAAAGGCGGGGTAGAGTAGTGGCTACTGTACCGTGCCACTCATTAGGAGACCCAGAATTCAATTTTCGGCTTCGCAAGAATCTTGCTTTTTCGGTACCTTAGTAACATTTATCCCATTCGATCAGGGCAGTACATACATCTGCGTAATTCGTATATTCTTTTTTTATAACTGACCCCGTGATGTATTACTTTAGCATATGTGGTACATCCATGGAATACACTACAACAGGGTCTACAAACTGTTAATGATCACCTTCGAACAGATCTGCGGCCGACTCTGCCATCCTCTAGAGCTGCGTGTAAATGTAATAATTAATTGGAAATCCGCAGCCCTCTTTGAAGTAACCAAGGGCTGAAGAACCTAGCCCAGATGTAGGAAAACAGCAGAATAGCAGTGTATGGCTTTAACATCCCAGCCCTAGGTAGGAAGGAACCAGTTCTGAAAGAAAGGGTGACCCGTGTCGGGGTTGTGTGCTTTTCTGCAAGGACTGCGGCATCTGTATTGATAGTTACCAGTGCATTTGCAGCAACACCACCCTCATTTCAATTTTAATATGTCAAGCCCATTCATGCAGTAGCTTACCAAGGGTTCGATCTTAATCTCTGGTGAGAGCGGGAGCTATTCGGCTGCTGATTGGGTGTGCTGTCGCAGCTTTCTGCTGTGCAAACATTATCGACGAACGAGAAATTCTTGATCTGTTTTGCATTTACAATGACCTTATTCATAAATAGCGCCATCTTGGCGCCGGCGAGTAGGAGGCTTGGCGCCATCTTTGAAGCTTCTCCGCCGTCCTCGCTGCCCGCCGCAGTACAAACCCCACTCTCTTCGCGATCCGTTCGTCAAGTGTTGTTATGGTTTTGGGAGTATATTGATGGCGTCAGCCGTTCGAGAACAAGTTACGAATTTTATGAAGCTAAAGTTTGTCTTAGAGCGCAGCTCTTAGGCGCCCGTTTCCGGCTTGAGCGGCGTCGGCGTTACCACGACCCCCCCCCGAGGACCTCGGGAGGACCTCGGGTTTCTTCGGGAGGACCTCGGGTACCTACGGTGACCTCGGGGAGGGGGGGGGTCAAGCGACCCCCTCTCCGAGGTCACGTGACCCCCGAGGTCATGTGACGCCCCCCCCCGAAGTCACGTGACCCCCCCCTTAGTACCCCTCCCTACTCCTGCTCAAGAGCTGCGCTCTAATTCGGCGTTACAGGGAGTTGCAAACGGCTTTCACTTTTTTAGTTGTTCCACAAAAAAAAAGTTTAACAGGAGCTTTATTTTAGCACCAGAGCTGACCCACTCACACCTCTGATTGATAATTTTCTGTTAACTTGCCCAACTACCGAATTATGCCTGTTTGCGCAAGCACGATTCGTGTGATATATTTAAAATGGCCGTCAGGCCCTGTGTGACACTTTGTTTTAATTGTCAATCACGGCTGCAGATCTGAAGAATGCAAGCAGTTCTTGACCCAGTGCGCCTTGGCCCTGCATATGCAGATCTAGAATGCAGAGTTACGTATATGGTGGGGCATTGAACGTTTAATGTTGGTTCTCCCCTAACCTTAGGAATAGTGCAGATAGTATTCACCAAAAAAATCGTATGCAATTAAATTCATCGCCTAAATTTTTACTCAGTTTCTTTGGAAGCCCACGGAATGGTAGTTCAAAACATTCTATTAAGGAGTCAATGTGATACAGCACGAATTCAGGAATAGTATTGTTTATCATGCAGGTGAAAAAAGACGGATAAAAATTTATTATACTAGCATACTCACTCTAGGGTATAGCATGCACACAGAGGTAAAAACTAAAGAAATCACCGGAAAGGCCGAAACCTCTTTTAATATTAATATTAATACTAATAAACAAATTCAATACTTACGCAACTATACTCTTAGGCCCCATTAGAGAAAATGTATTATTAAGAGACATTTTACTGTGCTCCTGGTAGCTCAAACACCTAGTTCAGCGCTCTTGTCTATTTCATGCTCACTCACAATAGGATATAATCAGTGCTCGTAAAATAACTGGTTGCAGTATTGGCTACAAATATAGAAGATTTTTCCAAATTGGGAAGACGATCTGATAGAAAGTGAGCAAGCGCGACTGTCGAGCTCGTCAAAACCTCCAGGTTAGCAGCCCAGAAGTTTTATGCTTTCGTCTACATCTTCAAAATGTTTATACAAATGTGAGTGTCACGTGAATCATACAAAGTAAAGTAAGCTAGCTTTTACCTTCGAGCTTTAGCAGCACTTTCTTCATATGATTGTGCGAAATGAATTTGTTACATGGCATAGCTCTTCTGCGCTTCCGACCAGCTGTCAACAATATTAAAAGCCTTAAGCAAAAAAAAAGTGCAAGGCAGTATATTTGAGTCGTGTTGACTTGCCTCACTGTTACTCTCCGGGAGCAAAGCCATAAGACTAGCCAACATCAAGCTCCAAAAATTACATAAAAGAATAAATGCTCGCTTATGTTACATTGAAATATCAAGAGCTCTTCATACATTAATGAAAAGTTCCATATACTAAGAAAGGTTTACAATCCCGATAAAAACATGCAACGCTAATTCACTCTTGCTCATTCAGAAGTATGAATAGTACAGGTACAAGCTATAGCTATTCAAACGTTGGCTGCTATACTTTGAACTTGAAAATAAACAAACACAATCTAAATCTTTACGTCGGTGTTTTTTAACTTTGTTTTTTCGTTGGTTACATAGCGGAACACAGCCGTGGAGTCACTGCACGCCGCTTTCACACGCCGCAAGCGAACCCGGCGCTTTGCCAGGCGCCCCAAAGATGGCGTCGGAAGAAAGGTTGGGTAAATTTGCGTACTGTCTATTGGACAGCATTGTGATGAGAACATCTCATTAACATGCGGATGGCAACAGAAATCTGGCAGCCTCTGATGTGCATGTCCCAAGCGCTCCTTCATCCACTGGTCAATGTCGGCTTGAGTGCGGCAGGGAGCCAAATTGGGTCTTGCAAACAAAGCATGGGTCGTCAATCGCTGCCAATATAAAAACCAGATTTTCCGCACCTTACCTTAGTAGCTGTCATTGAAATTAGAAAAAATATATTTTCCCCTACTCGGGCTGCCACATAGCGTTGCATTAATTTCACTAAATGCAGAAAATTGGTGTTTTCGTATTATGTGAATGGCATGACCTCGAGATGAGCGAAAGCGAATATTTTTAGAAAGTGACTCACAGAAACATATGCTCTATTAAAGCTTGAAGTTCACCCGCTACAAACATATAAAATACTCATGAAGTTTATAACTGTTGTGTATTTTGGGTTGTTTGGGACACTGCACATTTAATTGCACTAAATGTTTCATCGGCATCGTGGAGAGGAGGCCAAAGTATTCTAGAGATACTTCCATAGATCTCGTGGAAGATGTACGTCTAGAATACATGCAACTTGTCTTGCTGGGTGTTATGAGCAAGCTGCTGCTGTTCTGGACTCGTGACCCAAAGGAAGTGAAGCTCGAAAGCAAAGTGTGCAGCGAGATGTCAGAAAGAAATCTGAAGCTACCACAGTCTGTTTCTTGCGATTTGAACAGAAAGTCACGAAATTTGTCCGAGCTGGAGTGCTGGAAAGCCACTATATTTCGTTTGTTTTCTTGCTGTATGGAAGACCTATTGTATTGTTGTCAGTCATCTCTTCACACATGTACGAAAACGTTTTTGTTTTGCACATGGCCATCAGCATAGTTGCCACACCTCGTGCTACAGAAAGTAAAATTTAATATGCTGGGAACCTACTGAAGTGTTTTGTTAGATTCTTCAGTGAGGTTTATGGCCAGGAGCATGTCACGCACAATACGCAGGGACTGTGCCATCTTGCTTCCGATGTTGAGCACCTGGGGCCTTTAGATGCTTGTGGTGCCTTTCCGTATGAAAATTACCTGTAAAGTTTGAAGAGGATGCTGCGAAAGCCGGAATATTTCATGTAGAACCTCTGCAACAGGTTGTCGAAAAGGAGTCATTCTGAAAGAATGTCAGAAGGCTGCGCGGTGTCCTGTGTTAACCGCACAACACGACTCGGGGCCGCTCATCGATCCCTGCCAGGGACTACAATTTCTGAAAGATTTGTTGCCAGGAAACGTTGTTCTTGCAGTCGGCGAAAATAACAGTTATTGCATGTTTACTGACGGGTCTGTGATTGTTATAAAAACCTTTTCTCAACTTGCATCTTGTACGCATTGTGTCGTTCGGAAGAAGTTTATTCAGCGGAGGAACCTGTATTTGTTGCCGTGCCAGGCAAGAATGCTCTGAATTAGTACAGTTTCACAACTTTCTAGTTTGCGTGTGCGTGTCCGCTCTAGAGTATCTCGCAGAAATGTCTAGAAGTTTGGTTTTCTTTTTGTAGAAGGGAGAACAATTGTTTTCTCCTTCTGCAAGGAGTTGCATTGTAACAGCTGACAGTGTTCGAACTTGGGCATGTTCTCTTCTTACCATTATGAAACGGCTTTCTGTAATATTCTTTGGTTATAAAATTATTTTCTGTCTTCTATAAGGTGGTGACTATATTGTCGGTAAATTCCCCGATGAAGACGATTCAATGGCCGTCGTTCATAGGAATTGAATGAGCGGAGGACAGTCCATGTGGCCTGTAGAAAGGAAACGTGTACAAAGCCTACTAAAAGCGGGAGCGACACTAGGACCTGATTAGCGGCTACTGTTCTGCACTGCTGTGCAGAAATTTGGTAATACATCTTTTGTGTTCCCGGTTATATTTGGTATTTCTAAATACCTTTCGTAACATAGCTGTCCAACTAAATCTACACATCATACATTGAGTATGAATTAAGTAATCCAATAGCAGCTTTTTATAGGTACAGTGCGCCGCAATATGAAAGACCCACTCGGAGCGCGTGACCGAGCGCTCCGAGTGGGTTTTTCATATTGCGGCGCACTGTACATATGAGGAAGAAAGTGAAAGACTGAGGCGGGCAGAAGATACATCTGACCTACAAAGCGAAACAGATCCATGGAACGGGAAAAGGAAAAAGGATAAAAAGAATTTACAGCTCAGAAGATGAGGACATGGAATCACATTCGCCACCACGGCCTTTTCTTAGAGGTATATTATATTTCATTTTTGCACTTGCATCCTACTGTGAAATTCTGTGGGTATATAGAACCAAATAGTTGCCTAACTGGTACCTTTATTTAACATGCTTTTATTATTGCAATTTGTTCCATATGACATAGACCATAAAAAGGCAACAAGGAGACCACAAGGATGCCATTCTGTGTGCTCCATTCCCAGCAGTCACGACAAAATTGTAGGTATGGTTACCAAAACCTTTCTATGATGCATGTACAAATTATTTAGCATTAATAGTTTACAAAAATCTAAAGTAAACAATTCCTGTTCTATGAACAGTCATTGTTTACCTTGGCTGTTAAACAGTACATTACACGCTTATAGTCGTTGATCTCTAGAGTCCACTGCTTTAATACGTATTTCACTGTCGTCAGAAGGACAGTAATTGCATATGCAGAGTTTTTCAGTGTCTGATCACACACTGTCTTGATATTTGTGTTGCCTAGAATGCACATTGATGTCTAGTCGATGCAACAACCAGCTTTTGTCCCAGGCATACGTTTGTCAGTAAATAAACAAGCTACTTGGAGCCTCATCTATTTCTCTTCAAATCGAAGGGATGGCAGATTGAAAGGCATCCGGCAGCCTAGAGGCCCTGGCCTGACAATTCCAAGTTCACGTAAGTTGGATGAGATCAGTGCGCATAATCTCCACATAGAGAGCTATGGAATGTCAGCTCTTTTTATATTAGGGTATCCAGGGTATCCTTCCAACTGGCTTTAACGGGACTCTGAACTTACAGATGAATCAAGGGCGCCACGTAAGTATAATGCTTTAGTGGCATTCTCAACACTTTCTGTGCGAAATGTATTTATTTGGCACTGTCTTTGATAGTGTCCCAAACCTATGGCAGTCATGTAGTCCAGACTCACATGATTCATTCCCCACTCAATACTCAATTAAGGCATGGGACGAGTCCTTTTCCACTGAGTAAGTTCTTAACTTGAAGAGTCAGGAACAACGTCTGACAAAATATTGTACACTTCGAGCCCGTCAGCTGCCAACACTTCAAGATTGTCTGGTAAGCATGAGTGAAGTTACTCCAGGGGATGATAGCAAGTCCTAATTCCCGCAAACATGGCCAATATTTTTCTAGTTTAGTATATGCATAAGTGGTGAAGAATTTATATTTGTGATCTTAATTACCATGTATGACTGTCATGCGTTTTCATTAGAGCTGGACATTGAAATATAAATGAATGCATTGATAGAAAAATCAAAATCTGATAGGAATAGATCCTGTACGTGTGAAGTCTAAAATATTGACAGTAGATTGCAATATATATCATTTCTAGGGAAAGTACAGGTGAGAGAAAAAAGCAAGATTGTGTATTGTCGGCGACAGGTTTAGAACTGAGGGCGAACTGAAGAGGAAGCAGACGGAAGAATGGAGAAGAGGAAACCGCCTCTTCACTCCGGCCTTCCATCGGCCTCCTCTCCAACTCGTCTTCCGTTTTAAAACTGTCACCGACTATGAAAAATGCATAAAAACTGCAGTGTCACAATAATATCTAGAACGGCAGTGTTAGATATCGTTATGCGCCATAGTGATAGCTTTACGATATTGACAGCCGTCAGTATTGCTTTGTCTGACCTGTGTTCAACGTGTTTGTGTCTCAAGAAGAGCCTTTTGAGGAAAGAAAATGTGAGCTTTTAAGACAAACCTAAATATTATAACAGCACGAAGGACGAGGGACTTGATACGAAAAAAAAACACAGCGCTTTGTCTCCATCTGCCTTCATCTGGCCCCTCGTCCTTCGCGATGTTTTAATTTTTAAGTATGGGGCCTTAACTCTCCCAAGCTGGAACTTTATCTTTAGATAGCAAAGACGCGGTATAAAAGAAGAGAGGCAAAACACCAGCTCGTCTCGCGCCATTACGTTGGACACTGCCTTACTTGTTTTCTTATATATAAAATTACGAACACTAAAACAGTCGCCATGAGGCTTCCGTTCAGATGCTTTACTATATCGCAAAGACAATTGTTCTTGCCAATGCATGTTTTAGGTACTCAATGAGTAAGATAACTTTAACCTCATGGATGTCTCACTTTTGAGAGTTGAGAGGATCGATAGAGTAATCATTGTAATATCGTGCAATTTGCCTCACAAATGTTTTTTTTTTCTTGCATACAAATCGCCAGAGTTTGAGCTCCAAGTCACGAGGACGCTCCAAACAATTTTAATGCGGATCGAACATCAGTGCCGACAGCTCGATGCAATCACACAGCAACTGTGCAAGGGCATCCCTCGGGTTCTAAACACGAAAAATGATGTTTTGAAGCAGCCATTCATAGATGTCGGAGCATTCCTGAAGTTCGATTATGATATGCCTTTATATGACAGGATGAGAACGCGTCTGCTTTGAATTTCTCATTTTTATAAACTTTCCTAACCTTGGTTTAAAAAACAGCATGCGTAATACCTATTATTTTGATGCATTCATTTTAGCTGCATCAATTCATTGGTTTCGGAGGAACTTTTATGGGATCTGCCACAGGAATAATCCTAGAAGTATTGATCTGCCAGAAAGTGGCCGTCAACTTCAGCTGGGTAGGGGCCAAAAAGGGAAAAAAGTTTTGTGACCTGAATGTTGCAGACGTAATCTGCAGTAGGAGAGTTTTATTTTCGGTGTGAGTGATATTATTAGGTTATGCTCTGAACTAGATATGTAAAATATTGCGTAGCATCCTTATGAGGTTCAGAAGAACAGGTGTCACATTCTTGCCTTGGGGGTAACTATAGGTAATGTGCTATTTCTCCTTAAAGAATTACCCATCGCTCAATTGGATTAAACCATATAATAATGATACTATTGGTTTAGCTTGGTTAAGTCTCAACTCAATTACAGTTACTGTATTGATCAAATTGTCATATACTATAGCTCTACGTTAGCATTGACGAGACATATTTTTGAGGAGCATCCCCTTTATGTAACATTAACATTAATCATCCTTTTCTAGTTGACCATTTCAATCTGATATTTATATTATCGCAAATTAAGATTTATATTTTCAGAGACAGTGAAAGACGGTTTCAAGAATGCAAAAAAAAAAGAACTAATGTAGAAACCGTCATCAAAATATGGCTGTGTCACTCTGGAGAAAAACTGAAAAAACTGCATACCAAAGCTGGAAATGTTGAATGAGATGGTATGTTTTATATCAAAAGTATAGTTAAAACAGGTTATTAGAAGCATGTACTGTAGAACAAAGGAGTGAAAATAGGGTGTCAGTATTCTGGAGCAATTTTTCTGCAATAATTGGGAACATAAATTAAGCTAGCACAGGGGTCGGCAACCGACGGCTCTCGGGCCGCATGAGGCCAGCGAAGCAGTTTCATGCGGACCCCGGCACGACATTAAAAGCACTAAAAGCATTAAAAGCACTGACTCAAGGACCACACGGCAGTTTTGAGCAGTGCTGCAGGTGTTATCGAAAAAAGTAAGGAACTACGTTACTCGGTACTTGCAAATAAAAGGGACACAATATCAACCTACGTTACCTCAAAATAAAAGGAACGCGTTAGAGTTACTGTTACCGATAAAAGTAACGCTCGTTACTTTTCCGTTACTTTTTTAATTATGAATGAACACGTTTTACTGTTTTGACGGTACAGGTATACATAAGCGGCATATCTTAAGAAGCATTATGTTCGAGCAGAAAGTGAACATAATTAATTTATCTTTCTTACGGTTTCGCCTAAATGCTCACAAAAAAGAACGAAAAAAGCGTAAAAAAACTCAAAAACTCACATGGCTTGGTGCCTAAAAAGTTCAAGTGTAATACTTTATTGTTTTGGGAAGTAACGGGTAACATAACTTCGTTACCCGCTACTGTTTTGAAAAAGTAACTAGTCCGTTACTACGCTACAGAAAAGAGTAAACCGTTACCAGTAACGCAGTTACTTGTAACGCGTTGCCACCACCACTGGTTTTGACCTCAAAGTGGGATTGTCTGGCAGCATGTACTTGGGAAGAGAACATTTTCACATCCTGTTAGCCTCTTCTTCCACTGCCCCCCCCCCCCTCTCCCTTCGTGACTTGTCGTCCGGCCCCCTCCTTGTCGGCTTCGTGTCGACTCGGCCCGCTGCTGAAAAACATCGCCGACCCCTGAGCGAGCGCATGAGTGCTTCTTCTTGAATATACGTAAGTAACACTAGGTAACCTGAAGTTGTTCACACATTACATTCCTCAGTGTAATGGTAGGCCACGTTTGCAATAGCTAATCTGCATGAATACACTTTATGTGTGGCAGAAAGAAGTACATTTGATCCAGTGTAGTGTCATTTCCCACTTTCATCGGTTTGATCGCAAGGCAGTTTTTACAGCAAAGCTGTTGTGTTCTAGGATCTGGAAAAAATGCGTCTATGGATGTCAACAGAAACTCCCCATTAAACGGCGCTTTTCCGTTCCGACTGGTCATGGCAAGTATAAAAAAAAGAGGGGCAACCCGCCTGAGTCAGCCTTCCTTCGCATTATTAGATAGTGAGGTCCTGATGCTTTGTTATCATCTACGGTCACCAACTTTTCTCAGCTAAGAGTGCGCTGTGACGAAGCTGAGGGCAGTGTTGTACACGTTCCTCAAAAAAAGGATCGAAAGCTCGTTCCTCGTTCCTTCGGATGTTTGGAACGCGTTCGCGTTACAAGTTCCATTTGTGAAAAAGGAACTCGTTTTTGTTACAGTTTAAAAAATGGAACGTGACGTTACATATACGTTACTTTTTATTTTGGTGATTCTATATACAATTAGATACAAAATATTTTTTTATCTATTTCAGTAAATGGCATCATACGAATTTGAATACCGAGATGCAAAAACACCAGGAGAAGAAAACAAGCGGAAACAAGGTGTCATTTCTTGATATATTCAACTTTAAAATTCTCAGCTCTGGGCCATAATCTTTTGTCATGAGCGATTCAAACGAGTCAAATGTACTGATACCCTATATTGAACGAGTGTTTTACAACAACCTCACACCTCTGAATCTAACAATGCCTCCTGTACAAAATTAACAACACTTGCTTCTCGATGTTTCCGTCCGCAAGACGAGCAAGTGAAGAAGAGGGTAGGGATTTCGGAAGGCCAGTCTTGAAAATTACTTGTCTTTCATGAAGGTTGGATTCGTTGTTCAGCTTCAAGGGGCGGAGGGGGGGGAGGGGAAGTCAAGGGAGAAAGAATGAAGGTTAATTTGTGTGTATATATTAAGTGACCAATGTTCGGGATATAGGTTGCGTTCGATGTCCGGTAGCCTGTTCTTCTGTTGTAACTGTAGGACACAGTTACAACAGAAGAACAGGCTACCGGACATCGAACGCAACCTTATATCCCGAACATTGACTCCGTAAGTGTGACGTCATGGGTCTAAACAAACCGTTGCTAAGGTCGTTGTTATGGACGAATACATGTGGCTCGGTTTCGCTACGAAAACCCGACCATTAAAAAATCAGGAGTAGGATTTAAAGTTCTGAAAATCACAGATGTAGAAAGCTTGAATGTCATATATGTTTCGACAGAAGTGTGCCGGTAATCGCTCGTTTCTGAAATATTTACGACTGCAACTTCCGGTCCTCAAGATGCCTGCAGCAGACGACGAATGCAAGAAGTATATGATAATGCAGTGAGTGCGCAGGCGAGCTGGTGGATGTTAACCATTTTGTAATAGAGACGTGTCCTCGACTGTTCATTTTTCTTCTACTTTGAAACTTTCCTCTTTTTCCTGCCTCAGTCTCGGGCTAAGAACAAAATGGCAAGAAGTATGCCGTCTGCCGCACGCCGGCCGGCCAAGTGAGGCCGTCGTTTGCATCGTGTGAATAAAGACGATATTCTGACATCGCATTTGTTTGAAATATAATGAGTTTCATACACTCTTAAGATTTCATAGTGGGGTACGATGCAAAATATGGTTTATCGAAAGTCCGGGCGTCGATCGAGATGATAGTCTGCTAAAAGATCGTATTGCACCCGCGAGAAAAGCACTTCAGGCGAACGGTTGAGATTCCAAATTTTGTTTGCGGACTAGCGCTACGCGAGGGTGCTTCGTATACCTGGTTGTAACCATCGCATGGAGAGAGATTCTTGCAGTTTCTTCAGATTTCCGCAAGACCCCAAAGCGCGAAAGAACTGGATAAAAAACATAAGGTGAGTCTATTACAGACTGTACTCGCATCGCGGGTTCGATGAAGATCTTCACCAAAAGGGCACATCCACGGAATTTGATGTATACCAAGGGAAAAAAGAGAAAAATACTGCGAAATTGCGGTAGACATGCAATTCTTTAATAACCTGACAACCACAATAATAGAATAATAATAACAAACGACTTACCTTGACGGCGTACGATTTGTTTCTCATGGTGGCCTGCACTACGCCGGTAATGCACTTTAGGTCGTCGTCGTAAATGATCTGCGTGACGTGGTTTGATTTTACTGCATTTTCACCCCTCGTAATTAAGCTGGGTTGTTCACAGAAAAACAAAAAAGCGCATATTGCGGAGGCCTCTACGGCCTCCGCAATATGCGTTTTTGTCGCTTGTTCACCGACGCATTTCAATGAAGACGCCCGCTGCAACAGAGGCCAGCAAATCTATCGTGTCGTCTGCTACCAAAGCAAAGCGGAGTGTAAGACTTCAGAAATGGCTTTCATCGTTGCAATATGACACTGAGACGACAAGAACATCTTCATAATTAGATATCAAGAAGTTAGGTTGCTTACAAAAAATTATTTACTTACTTGTAAGCAAAAACCTAGCCTCATGTGGAGTCCCCATGCATTAGTCCATAGCAACGTCCCTAGCAACGGTTTGTTTGGACCCAAACGCCATGTTGTGACGTCATCACTTACGGGGTCAATTGGTCACTTAATATATCACACAAATTAACCTTCATTTTTGTAAAAGTTCAGTGATGGCTGTAGTCGGCCTTAGGTTACTGGGAGTATGAGGATTCGGGGGGGGGGGGAGCAAAGAAAGTAGCGGAGTTTGACTTTCAGACGTCCCTCTTTCTGTGTCTTTTCCATTAACTAAAAGTTTTTTTTGTTTTGTTTCACAGTCTTGGACACTGAAAAAAATGTATCAATGTCCGTTACAACTCCTGCACCCAACTGTTACCACGCGAGAACCCCGCAAAATAAACCCTATATAAGTAACAAAAAAGTTAAGGAGACCCTGTTCTTCGTAATGATATTGTTCTTGTACATTATAGAATTTCTCTCAGAAATATATTTAAAATGACCCCGCTGGACGAAAAAAATCAACGCTGTTCCCTTTTCCGTTCCTGTAAAAGGGGAACGAGTCCCCGTCCCAGTTCCACTGATGCAAAATGGAACGGCGGCGTTCCTTCGTTCCTCCTAAAAGGAACGCGTTCTTGGAACGCCGTTCCTTGGAACGCCGTTCCGCACAACACTGGCTGAGGGCAGAACTCGCCGATCTAACATTTTTTTCATTCGCTTCCGCGACGCTCATAAAGAGACGTGGGCTCAAATGGAAAAAAAAGCTCTCCTCGAGGTGTGCCTCGAAAAATTGGGTTTGGAACTTGGCCATAAGTGACCATAAGGCAATTATCACTTTCGTCACTAAGAATAACATAAAGACAATGAAACAACGAAGTCGTGTACGTATATTTATTGCAATCGTATGTAAATCGTACAGATGTCGTATAGTTGTCGTAAAGTTGTCGTAAAGATAACAACTTCGCTGGTCCTCAATCTTCACGTGAAGTGGATGTGCTTTACAATTTTTATTACTGCTATCGAAATTCTTTTTCTAGGTCCCAACGAGCCGTCAGATTACTCGGACTAGTGCTTTCTAGGATTCGAATCTAGACTGAATACGAAAAGTCATGTTAAACCCTTGTCCCCAATAAAATAATCTCTACCAAGTTACCGTTTTTCGCATTATTAAGGGGCAAGATTATGCCTTGTAAATTAGAATTATAGTGTAAATTTCTTTCAAAAATGGCACATGACCTTGAATTTATTTTTGCTGACGTTTTCCAAACCCTGTCATACCCAATGGAAGTTCCTTATAACCAAACGCTCTTCGAGGCATGATCTAATTTAAAATGCAGCCTGAGAGAACTTTCAAAAGGCCCATAAATTATGTATCAAAAGCTTGCCACTAAACTCTGAACAACCTCACCTACAATTGGGGGTTTGAAACGAAAGAATAATGGATCTTCTTCGTTACTCTCCACTGCTATGAAGTCAGTTTAGTTTCGGTTTATTGGAGATTAAGTCTCCATGATTCTGGTTATTGCTTGAGCGTTACCCGAAACCGTTTATTTTGATTTGACTTAACTTGAACGAAACTAAACTGTGTCGGGGGAACGCAATACCGGTAACCAAAATTATGGTGACCTGATCTTCAATATACAGAAACAAAACCATTTCATAGTATTGCAGTAACCGAAACCGAACCATTCTTTTTTCGGCTGAAGCCCTGCCTAAAATGCTTCGTTCTCAAAATGTTCTTCAAAAGTCCTCAAGTGTCTGTTTCAAAACATCTTGAGGATATCTTGTGGCCTGGCAGTAGAACCTTTTCGGGTCGTTTAGAGGATCACGAAGGGACATCCTGAGCACATTATGACATCCTCTAAAGGACGTTTTGAGGACATCTTCAGTGGGTAAAAGCGTTTTCTGGAAGCCGCTCCTACCGTGCAACTCTGCGCATTCTAAGCTGGTCAAGAGGGGTATCAAAAACCGCTGTCTCAACAACTCACTTTAGAATCATGCAAACATGCTGTCGAAGCAAGCTTCGATGCGCAAATCTCTTGATTTACATCAGCAGGGTACCCTAGTCAATTACTACCATCGATCGCAGAGAGCCTCCTTAAAGCAATAAAAAACGGTGAACCTATCAAGACAAAACCCAGGGAATGGACAGCTAGACCTGAAGTTGTACTCTATATCCACAACTTCTACCATGATCTAAAGAAATTGCTACTAAGGTCGACGATGAAGTGATCTTCATTAATCCGAACAAGCTGTCCGCCTTATCCAAAGAAGTGAATACTCATTCGCACACATCTGTGAACTGCGCAAAGAAGCACCGCACCAGCTTTGTTCAGTGCACAGAAAAAGTGGTGTACTCCTTTCTCCTCTGCTGTGGAAAAAGATACATTGACTAGACTGGACGGTATCTCAACGATCGACTTCGTGAACACAACAACAACATCGCAGATGCAAGCTCGGGTCATCTGGGTCTACACTGCCAGAATTTCGGTTGTGCAACAAGTCTACAAAGTTTCGCCTTCCTAATCAGGCATGGTAATCAGATGGCCACGAAAATCATTGAGGCCGAACATATTGCTAGGCTTGACGATAAATATGTCAGTACTCCATCTCTCACGTTGTCAGAAAAAGAGTTAGTTGACCTGGCCACGAAGGAGATAATTGCGGAAACTTTGTGTAATGGTTTGTGTATATTGGCAGAAGAAGTAAATTGCTGACAATTTGTGTGTATTTGTTTAAAAGATGAAGGAGAAAACAAAGATGAATTACAAACGAGAGTTGTGAGTTCAGCGCCGTGTGCATGTTGTTTGTCCTAAATAATAATGTGTGCGTGCTATTTCTGCGCTGTGAAATCAGAAATAGTCTCTCCTTTCGCCGATAATTTGTCATCTTCTTTAAGATCATGAACGTGTGATCATAAAAATGGATTGCGCTAATTATTTCGAATTCTCCACCATTAGCACGTAGCGAACTTGAGTTGTCATAAGCAATTGGTTCAGTATGCGCCGGGGCTAACGATGACTGCTCTGCTTCCTCCCTCCTCATACATATTCGATACGTCGACAATAAAAATAATCAAAACGCGTAATAAAATTAATTGGTTATCTTGTGCATATAATACCATGCTATTACGTTGTGATTTTGATGCAATTAATTGCATTAAAATCATAACCTCAAATTTGCAAGCTTCACCCTTGTTGGTGTCAGACTGATGGCGGCTGATAAAACCCGTTTGCTCTACTGACGTCTAACCCCTGGTTAGCTCAGTTGGTAGAGCACTCCACCTCTAATGGAGAGGTCGCAGGTTCAGATACCCGGACCAGGCGGATTTTTTCGGTCGCGCACCAGTCACCTAGCTGTGTTTAGAGATTTGTGTTTGTCCTTTGTCCCTCTTGTTCCCCTTCTACAGGGATTATTTTCATCACATTACGTTGTATATATGTAGCCCCAGACGACACTTCACAAAATAATGCGAGAACGCGCTAATAGAACGCCTTCGCCATGACGCGAAGTGGAGAGCGAAGAGACGACTTCAAGTCACCTTATGGCAGCCGTGTCACGTGATTCTAAGTTGACAGCGCCGATGAAACAACCTGAAAAGTAGATACTCCAAAAATACTAGAACCCTCAAGTTAAATTCAATAATTGGGCTGTTGATTTTGTTGTACGGCCATAGTATATAGATCTTCTGACTCTTTTACGGTAAACCAAACAGAACAACAATACACAATAGTGGTATGGTGCGTATAAATCAAATACTGGCGTCACAATCATCTCACAACTATGTGATCGATGCATATTTGTGTAATTCAACTTTATACACACCTTTATGTTCTAAATACCCTGCTCAGAATTATCAGTTCAATTCCAGATAAAACTTCTGTATATAAACATGTACATAAATGTCAAGATTACGTTCAGTTACAAGCTGGATGAAGTGAAATGCGTTCAAAAAGTAATATTTTAATTATAAAAAATATAAAATCTTAACTGAGGGGCCCATTGATGAGAAAACAAAAATTGCAAGATATTAAAACCAATATTCATTACCAGACTACACGACATTGCTACTTGTTCAAACAGCCCAATAGTTTAGCAACCACAAGTATTCTGCCTTCTTGTATTTATGAATAATGAAACTGAATGAGACCTTACAAGAGGCAATATTGCGTCAACATTTTTTTTTTAAAAGTCATATCATCAAGGCATTCATATTGAACCGATAAACTAGTAAATAATCTAACTCTTCTTGTACGTTTTTTCAGCAAATATTTATTTCAGCAGTATATTCATTTCAGTGTAGAAAAATTTAGAGTAATTTCAGTTTTAACAACTTTATATGATATTTGCGAGAGATACTGCTATTCTAGAAACGCTTTAAATGCAACTGCCATCATTAAAGGATTTCCCACATATCTACATGTGTGGCTGTTGAGCGGATAGAGGCATTCTTGTCACTGTTTTGTTTTCCAATCGCAGGTAGCTGCCTGGATCGCTATATTGGCGAGAGCACATCGCCGTTTTCAAACTTTACCGTTTGTATCAACTTAAAAATGTATGTGTTCTTCAGAAGAATGTGTCAGCGTGTCGGAGTCTGTTCGACGATATGTTGCCCTGAAATGTTTTTCATTAAAGTAAAAATAAGTTAGAAGTTATTCGTTGGCCTAAAACACAAACCTACGCCCCCAAAAAGGCTAGTAAAAGCTTTCGAACTAAAAAAAAGTAATGAAAAAAATATTTGCACACTCGCAGTTTTAAAGTTTTGGATGCACCTGCTGTTAGTCTTTCCTCGCGTTTATCATGTGGGACTTCACTGCCTTCACGCCTTCCCGCTATGCATCTTTCACAAACGTGGTCAGCTCAGGTGCAAAGTCGACAAGAACTTCCGTACCCGTAAGCTATGAGATATATAAAACAGATATATACACTCCGAGCTTCACTGCCAGGTGCTGTGTTTCCGTTACGTCTGTCTTCTGGCGCATATCTGTCAGCCCGGTTCGAGGAAACTCCTTGTAATCCTGAACCACGTGAAACAGAGTTCTTAGCTAACTGACATTCTTAGAATCGGGCATACCTAAAAGAACATAACCGTTTGGGGGGGGGGGGGGTTGTAAAACAATAGGTGGAAGCGACTTGCAAGAGATACTGGGATATTTCTGGTAAAAGAGCATATTTTTCAATCTTCAGCATAAAACCGTATTCACGAATGCGCTGGAGTAGCTGCCCTGCAGGCAGTCTTGGGTAGTAACGCGTTACTAGTAACGCGTTACTGTAACTTCGTTACTTTTTTAGTAACTTGTAACTGTAACGAGTTACTTTTTAAAAATGTAACTTGTAACTGTAACGATTTACTTCTTTCTGAGGTAACGATGAAAGTAACGACGTTACTTTTGTCGTGACTTTTCAGCTTTTTATAAATAATATATACCTGAACGAGTACTATTTAGCTACATCTTGCACTTTCCAAATCGTCTGTTCCGACATTTCCAGTGTCAAATTGGCCTTGCACAAACTTGTGAATACATTCTTTGTCGCGAGTCACGACCCGAATATAGTCACGTGTAGATTTGATAAAAACAAAATCTAGCTATCTTTACGTACGAGCTTGTACTTTGTGACTGAACACTTACATCATAGTGTTTTAAAGCACTATCTATGTTGTGGGGTTTTGTTTTTTTTCTGTGCAAACGCTTTTTAATCGGGTGAATCAACCGTGAAACAGCAATACACGTGGAGGGCACTGCGCATGTTTCGCATTTTGATTTGCGCCACTACTCTGGCGTGGAAACTTTCAAACACTAATTTCGAGAAGCAACTGCTGCTAAGTTACAATATGAAGTAAAAATCTTACTTTTTTCATTTTATGCAATAAAACTTTGAGGCGTTCTAGTTTTTCCTAATTTTTTGTGTTATAAAAAAGTAGCTGAAAAGTAATGTCGTTACTTTTTAAAAGTAACTGTAACTGTAACGAGTTACTCTTTTGTTGCGGTAACTGTAACAGTAACTTCGCTACTTTTTTCTGAAAGTAACTGTAACTGTAACGAATTACTTTTTAAAAGTAACTTACCCAAGACTGCCTACAGCTCGCAAGTGCTGAGCAGTGTTTCCTGTAATGTCAGTGTCCACGTAGGTTGTGACTACGCCCGGTTCACCGTTAACTTGACATAGTGTCCGCTGAAAGACTATAGGACCGAAGGCAACTCCAAGAGGCACCTGATTCAAGAAAAATACAGACAATTGTTAGCATGATTACAAGAGCCGTTTTTGCCGTCTCGTCATGGTCTCTCTGAAAAATCTAGTTTTTTTCCCCGAATTGATTAGCTTTGTTCAACTTGGTGAAAACGTTCTCCCGGACCTGGCAATGCGGAGTTGGCAGTGCCAAGATATGGTCCACAGTAATACTAAAGTCCCCATAGATTTGAACTGATTCACCTGATATGGCAAGAACTACTGGTTGGGCTTACCCAGTTGTGTAAGAGTGTGAATACATTATCTCTGACCAGCTTGGCCATGTCTCTTTGGGTTGATTCTCGCGTATCGAGCGGTATCGTGCAAAAATAAAAGATACTTAGTTGTCTATACGGCCAGAACTGTAGGCAAACAAAAGGTGAGGTTGGAAACCATGGTATTTTCTAGCAAGGTTTGTGGGGTTCTTTACGGAGGTCGCTCTACCAATAATCGCCGCCCGATCGGTGTGCGCTCCGCCCGTCACCCAGGGAGTGACATAACAACGAGAAGACAAAGAATGGGTTTACTGTACCTCCCGGTCACCCGGCTTCGGGAGCCGGCAGTCCAAGCACGCCGACCTTTGTTGTCGCCCGTCGTTCAGAGCTCACAGTCGGAGTCCGTGTTCAGGCCTGCGGATCGTCCTTCCCACGCCAGCGCTGCGTAGGCTGGCTGTCCAGGGCTATCACAGCTCGAGTCTCGCTGCGGAACCACCCGGGGTCGTCCATGCCTAGGCCAGATGGCCAGGGCTCACCGTTTCCACCGGTCCGTCTCCACACTCTCGCTGGTGGACTGTTCCGCGGTTCGCCATGGGCCAGACCAGGCAGCCCGGCTCCGACGTTCTTGCCCAGCTCCAGCCTCGCTCAGCACGTACTGTCTCGCGCAAGCTTGTGACTTTTCCACCGACCGCCTGTCACGTGCCCTCTGCCTTGTCTTTCACCCTCGGCTCCCACAGGTTTTAGATTTTTGTTCCGCACCTTAGATGTACTGTTCGCTCGAAGAGATATCCAGCTTTCTCAACGATATCCTTCCAAACACGTTAGTGGGTTGGGGTCTAGAAATCTACGAAGCTTTGTCTAAGCGTGGATGAAAACAATCACCGGAGAAATACAGCAATTATTATTCAATTGAGAAAGAAAAAGGCACTGGTCGTACTTCTGTAGGTCGGCTTTCCCGATATTTTACCACCTGTCAGTGCGTATTAGTTCAAATTTAGAGCCTGTGTCGATCTGGAATAAAACGGCAGTTCCGTGGAGAGTGCAGGCGACAATTTCGCTTATTGATATTTGACCGATAATATCCTTTGTAGTCGTTTCCACATTATCCTTTCTTTGCTGGGCTCCCTTCTGGTGTTGGTTAGTTCTGCTAATTGTATGTTCTCAAATACGATCTAGGACACACACACCCCTTTCCCGGCCGGCTAAAAACTGCGAAGACGAAATGCACGTTTACCTGGTACATTCAGTGGGACGTAAAGCTTCACGGAAAGTAACAATCAAGCCTTCCATTTGCCCTTAGATGCCCAAGGCGTCCCCCTACTTCTGTGGAGCAAGAATGTGCGAGGCTGAATCCAATAAAATTTGTTTGTGCCGCGTCATGTAGACAAATTACCGTAATAAGCGCAGACCAAAGTACAAGCGAGCAATCGTACATTCTTGCATGTCTGCTTTCGGTTCGATACCACTGACTACACGGTCGGTTTGATTGGTAAAATATTCAGGGTAGGTCAGCCAGCGGTGATTCTGGTGCACAGTAGACATTCATTTCAAAATGCTGGCGGTGTATTGTGACAAAATGTGTGTTGGATAACAGAGATTGACTGGCGCGAGTGTTCCTTGAAGGTCGTGAGGAAACAAATCTTCCGCGTCTGGGCCAGGCTTCCTGCCGCGGAAGGTGGATGGTATCCACCGCCTTCCCAAACAGTGAGAAACATATTTGAATGCGTATGCCATCCTCTTTTAAATAACCCTGGTGCATTTTTGCTTCTCTATGTCGTTTTCTTTAATATGTCCCCATCTGCTGGTGTACCGTTTCATTCGTCTTCATTGACGCACACGAAAGCGTTTCATTTGATCATATCTTATATCATACGTATTGCAAACGTTTCCGCTTTACCCAAGCGGCAGTGTTGCTTGGAAAGGATTCAACGCTTATAAGAGTTTGTTTTAAATGTTGGCCACATATATTGCTTCGTTTGGAAAAGGATGGTGCTTTTTTTGGTGTTCCGGCATGAGAAACACTTGACAAGCCTGGAGATTGACCGCTCGAGTTTTACGACGAGCACCCCTCCGTGATCGTTGCGGTTTGGGCACAATAATTTCATTCGGGCGGTGAGAAAGTACTCGGCCAGTAGAAGTGCAACGAAAATCGTAAGGTTCATCAAAACTAACCAGTGTGCTCGGCCGCGAATCTGAAGAGGATTGATCGATGAATGCTCAAGATGGATTGATCGATGAATGCTCAAGATGGCCGCGAATCTGAAAAGGATTGATCGATGAATGCCCTCGTTCTTCAGTTTATGATTCATATTCGCAGTTAGGAATAATTGCTATTTTTTACGCTATAAGTCTTTCGCTCACTCTTATTCCTGGCAAGCTCAAAACAAGGTAGCACGTTGAAGATCTTAGAACTTCCTTAAATCGAAGGGCTCTCCAACCTTTTTCTAAATAACACTAAATGCGGTTCATTCACAACAGTTTTTCGGTTAGAATCAGAAGCAGCATGAATGTCTCGGGACGAAGTAAATCGTTTATTTATACTCGTGGGGGTCCTCGGTAACTATATGGGCATCGAGACGTACATGGAATGATGTAATATATTGATTTGGGTTCTTTCTCAATATTATACCCAGACAAGAATCGTGGAAGCAGAGGATTTTGTTTTTCGCCATCATGTATTTTATGGATTGCAGGCTTCTACTCAGTCCGCTGTTGCCAGCCTTACTAGAACCACTCAGTTAAGAAACTGCCATAGAGCCTGCTCTAAAAAGATGCGCCGATAGTTTACTACAGTACCGAGCTAATGGCGATCGCTACGCTGCCATTTTTCCCGTAGCAGCCCTCCGTGAACTGCACTGCTGCACTTACTGGTTCCGTCGAGTCACGGAAGGGCCGGTGGCGCCATCTCGCAGGGCCATCTTACAGTAATTATATAAAGCAACTTTCATGTTTCTACTTGTCGCTAATGGGTGGCGCTGTTATCGTATTTAGCTTGGTCTCGGTGGACCCCAGCGGCCCAGGTTTCAAGGGCGAGTTTCCCAACTTAGTGTTTGAGTTACGTTGGCTGTTGCTTTGGCCCTCATTGGCAGTGTAGCAATTTGGCTAGGAGGTAACTATTTTTTTTAAATTCTAGTTACAGCACAGCAGATTGAAAGGGCGTGACATGCTGGAAGGTTACTAGCTCGGCGAAGAACAGCCAACAGAAACTAACGCTGCCGCTTGATAACCCCTAACAAGGAAGAGGACCGCATTTTCTACTGTAAGTGGAACTATGTTGGATACTCAGCAAAATAACACATTGAATTTCTCATATCATCCGCATCTCTTTTGGGATGGATAAACTTATTTCAATAAACATTCCCGATTGATTGCACATGTTATCAACACTGATCAATACTGAAAACATTTACAAACAAACAAAATGGCAAAACGGGTCATTTCCCGACTTAAAACCCATTGAGTTCTTGCTTGAATCGGTTGAAAGTCGAAAAATGAGTCAATCTTGTCTAAGCTTGTGTTACTTTTTTTGTCTTGCATTTACGCTACTGAAGCGCTCGCTTCAACAACCACAACGTATCGCGGTGTAGAATCGTGGTATTATTTTGATTATAACAGCAAACACGAGATCTCTACAAAATAGTTAACATAAACTGTTGACATCATCTCTGTCGTAATAAACGCAGACATAATCACCTTTTGGAAAGACACACCCACAAACCTCTTTCCTGAAATTTCGCAAGATCTTGCGTTGGCTAGATGAGAAGATGAACTGAAACCATAATCTTTCTCCCAAGTAACACCTTTCCAAATTTTTAGGCTTTGATTTTGATTTTTTGACGAGTAACTCGATTCCATGCCCGAAATTATATATCTTTGATATGGCAATTTTTAACCAATAATGCATGCGGGGTTCATAATTGCTTCAAGTTTATTCAAGTGAGCAAAAATATCGCCCGTTTCTTGTTTACAATATGGTTTACCTCATTACAACCGACATATATGTTGTTCTGAACAAAATCTTACTACGTCATCAGCGATTGCTGTATTGTTTCCGTTGGCTTTCACGGAATTAATCCATTTCTACAGAATCTGAAATGCTGCCACCAACAAGGTAGGATTAAGGGTATCGTTTATAAATCAGGCGCTTATTACTGCTGCATTTACCCTAGAGGCTGCAATAGACGGGATGTCGGCGCACATAAAACTAGGTCATAGAATGCACCCACGTGCTGGCCAGGGGCCCTGACGGCAGTACGTGATGAATAAAATGGAGAACCCGTAGAGTCGAAGAAACAGGATATGTGCACACGCGGCTCACAGGATGTGCCGTTCAAATTATCTGTCATACTCGGCAGGGGTCTAAAAAACAAATGTTTAATCAGTTCTGTGAATAGCTCGCGCGATGGGTGTTGTATGTCGTGACACTTGTATAAAATATCCCTCATGTGAATTCGCGAAACACATTGTGCCCACAGACTTTAATCGAGTGCTATTTTAACTTCGATTAGAGACGAATTGTCCTCAATTCCAAGCTCCTAAATTTAAACGCGCCTCGCTTTACCAATCAGCCGTTCCTAAAGATACCACTCATGAACGATAAAATACATCTCCTGCATCACGCTTCTGGGGTCAGTAAAAATTTATTTTTACCTTTCTAATATTATTACCTAATTACCCGTAGCAGATATCACTCTTTCATGCAAGATTTCTTTGTTTGTCAACCAACATCTTCAATTGCAAAAGAAGTGATACAGCATGCAAATAATATTACGGTATATTTTAACGCAGGCAGTGGTGTATTTTAATTAAACGATACATTGACACACCACTCTATCTTTTAACTGAATCTACCAAAACTATGAAGTTTTTTATTTGTATATCAGCACAAAATGAAGACCAGAACGTCCTAAACAAAAAATTTTGTGTGTATTTTGATTTTACACAAACTTAATATTAACCTTCGAGTCGGTTCCTGTGGTTCTTGTTTGAACGAAAATAGTGTCTTTATAAATTGATTTACTTTACTGCCGTCGATGTCTACGCTAAAATTGTTCGAACAACTCGATACTGCTAGCGGTGACCGTTTTGCTTTCGTTAGCTTGCGTAACGTATAGGCGTTATGTATGAAATAGAGAAACGCCAACTTCCAAACAAGCGTGCTTTATGGCACCTTTCATCTTTATCATCATTTAAGCTCATGCCATCAGGACAGAAATCGACGAGTGGTCGGCGCAGCAGTCACTACGAGAATGAGAAAGGCAGGGCTTATACTTCAGATGACTGGCTTCATGTTCGTGTGCGCGCTAGAGGCTCACGAGACACAGAACAGTTAGCGAACGTAAAAAGCTAGCGCTGGAAGCTAGAGGACTGAAGAATCTCCAAGCCGTTCCAATCCTTTCAGTGACTACATTGGAACTTAGTCGAAAAATGAGCGCGTGCAGTACGGGTGCCTAGATTTGTTCAGGCTGTTTAGTAAAGGAACAGACGTGAAAAGAAAACAGCGGTTCCAAACTTTTGTCTTCCTCTATTGAAATATGTAATAAAAATACTGTTTTGTTTTTGTTCATTGAAAAATTTGTTAAAAAAAGGCACGAGAGCCACTTTTTCTCCTCCTGTTCTCCTGCCGCTGAATTTGTTCATGGGTGACGTGTCACAAAGTCGTGACGCCATTTTCCCCGCTAAATTTAGCGAGAAAATTGATGTTAGGTGACACGAAGTCGTGACGTCAAACTACGTCACGAAGCCGTGACTTAACTTAACTTACAAATGGGCAATTTCGAAGTCTTTCGTTTTACCACCAACAAAAGTGGTAACGAGTACTCTCTTTTGGGACGAGCACTCTTGAAAATGGAAACCCTCTGGTCATCTTGCTAATTACGCCGCACTATATCCATATAAATTTCAAAATAAAAGCAGCTATATTTATCGTTATTAGCGCGCTTACGCTATACACTTCTGTTATACAATAGGTGAAATGGTGAATAGCGTCGCGCTATAAACCTTTTCAGCGCTCATCGCCCAGGCGAAAAATGACGATATCAGACGAATGCAAAACTTCTGACAATAGGCACAAAAAGAAAATAGTGCGCATGCTCAGAATTCGTTTCTCAGCCCAGTGTACAAAAAAAAATGGCAGCACCCAGAATACGATTAATGGAATTGTCCATACGTACATCCCTCCTGTCCTGAAGAGACACGTTCCCATCCTTTCGGCAGCGCAAATTTTTTAACGGGTTATATTCTTTGTTGCCTTTCTACCTTTACATTCATCAACTTTGTTTGACGAGGCAAACATATCTGGTATCGTTTTCTTTCTCTTTGCTCCGTCCACCTGAAAACCGATATCTTCAAAATAAATATAATAACGTTAAAAGGGTCATGACACATCTAAAGAGAAATGACTCAACGGACTGCCGGCCGAAGCTTTAAAAATTCATCACGCACATGGAGTGTTGTAAGCAATTGGGAAAGGGTAGAAATGGACCGCCACTGCTGTCTATTTTATTTACTCTACCTTCCTAGTTACGCGTTCCTTTACCAAAAGATCAGGGGCGAGAGCATTAAGTAATCAGTTGGACAGCAAGGAAAAGAGGTACTCTTACCCGGACTTTTTTTTCTGTCACAGCTATCGCTTTTATACCTCTCGGAGACTAGCATGCCACCCAAAGTTCCAACAAAACCTCTCTCCCGACGGTGACTTCCACACCATTGAGCGCAACTAGTTTTATTGCTTAGTCAAGCTTGGTTGCGATATTTCAACTCCTCGGCAGGCGTTCTGTCGAGTCAGTTCATTTTGCTGGGCAATAAAAACACTTCAACCTCCAATTCCTCATTTTTGTTCGGGATTAAGAAGCTCACCGAGAAAGTATGTTTTCTTTTATGGTAAGGGCACAATTGTAGGTCAAGGAAATTCGGAAACATGGCGTGTTTGCAGTTCGGGAGGGTGTCACCTCCCAAAAAATTTACATGTTTTTTTTTTAGCTTAAAAATAAACTACGCATCCCCGAACGCTCATTTTCCACCCAAATGTAGTGCTAGAGGTACGAACCAGATGCTAAAGTTTTTTAACTGACCACTATCTTATTCAAAAGTTTTAAATGATTTTCCGAAAATTTAAAAGTGAAAATGGCGGCCGACGGAGCTTTCCAATACATAGAGCTTTACGGCTCCAGAAACTAGAAACAGGCAGAAATGGGCTCCATTTTTATATTAAAAATTTCATAAAATAATAAAGAAATTTTGAATAAGATATCGGTTCGTGCTGAAACGTTGGCATCTAGTACGGACATCTAGAGCTTCATTTGAGTGTAAATTGAGCGTTCGGTGATGCACAGTTTATTTTTGCGGGTAAAAAAACGAATATATTTTCCTGCGGACACCTTGTATATTTTACTGCAATGTAACGGAAATTAAGATTACATCTTTAAACATCCATTACTAGACACGCTTGAACAAATTGCGATCGCGAGGTAAATGCAGCCTAATCAACGAACATAAAAATATATATATTTTTCTCGCACATCTTTAGTGAAACAAAATCTGCTTCGCAAGTTTAAGCAGAAACCAGACGCGTATAATTTGGAGAAAAAAATGAGGTTTATAAGAGTAAACGGTACGTCGCCGCGAATCTTTATGTGCGGAAAATCTGCAAAGCTTGGAATACCTATCCCGCAATGCATTCTTGAGCTAAACTTCCTTTACTTAAATCACACAAAAATGACAAAGCGGGTAAAACACACTGAGGTTTAATTTATTATTTTAAAAGCGTGAATATTCGTCGTGATTTCTGGTACGCCGTAAGATACTTGGTTGGTAATTTATTGATGCCTGTTTTGTACTAAAATTGCAGAGCTCGGAACTTCTTAAATGGGCGTTCGGCATCGTTGCCACCGCTTTGGTATGCTGGTTGGGTCTCATAAGTCTACGGAGAGTAGTTCGACCCCAAACAAAGAAACAACCTCCAGGACCCTGGGAACTTCCTTTGGTCGGATGTTTGGGCATCAGCAGCACCGCATCGTTGTTCCGAAGATGTGTTGAGTGGACGAAGCGTTACGGTCCCATATTCAGGTAAAATAGTTTGTGTAATAATAATGATTCCTTTATTTTCCAAAGAGCCCAACGCCCGGAGAAACGAGCGGAAAAAAGATGTCGGATACAGCTTTACTTGCCCCAGGGCCTCCACCTCCCCTTCTCCCTCTCCCCCCCCAAAAAAAAAAGTATCAGCAGAAGAGTTGTTATGTTCTACACATGTACAAGAACCACACAAAAAAAAATCATCGGTGTACTTTGTGGCATTCTTCCACCTTATACTACGCCCGATTCCCAAGCCACGGTCCAGTCGTTTCCAAGGAAGTCACACAACACAGCATATGCAATCAAACGGCTTACTAACTCCCATTCCGTCGCCCCAAGTCCCGTTCCCCTCCAGTGGCGGCTGCAGCTGAACGGCTCCCTCCATGAATCGAGACCATCTACTGAAGACTACCTATGGGTCGAGACTCTCTCTACTCAAGACGTCCTATGAAACCTCTCGATTAAGGGGCCCCATAAGAACTGTCTCTCAATGACTCCTTGCTGAATACCGTCAAATCAAGACTCTCAAATGAAGGATCCCAGTGAAGACCTTCAGTGAAGACCGTCAGTTAAGACCCCTAGACCCCCCCCCCCTGTTATATCCCTAAATAGCCAGACCGATTCCTTTGTCTGCCGCCCCTTCTCGCTCCTACCGAGACTCTCAGGCCCATATGAGGCCACGGGCGTATGCTACGGCACCTGTCCGGCAAGAAATCCCGGCTGGGTTCTGCAACGCGAACCTCGACGGAATTTCGCCGGTAGGCAAGCGGGGCATGCCGTTCTCGGCGCTGTTTACGTGGCGGGGTTCAAAAGGTCCAAAATTGCCAGAGAATGTCAATTTCAACCTTGGAGACGATGGAGGAGTCAACAAGTGCCCCCATTGGCCGGCAATGTGGGCTTGGGCACCGGACACGTGGAGGCAAAGTCAAAGGTTCTCCACAGCTTATACAATAGAAAAATATACACTATAGAACCATGTAAACAAAGTGGAAAAAAGCTCGCTTGTGAACCTAGCAAGTTGCCGTTGAAGTTAGACGATTACGATCAAAATTATCGTGTCCTTTAAGATGCTTCCCGCTATATTGTCAATAACAATATTTCTTGCGCTAAACTGGTTAGGAATGTTGGAAAAGTGTACGTAGCTGTATGCTGACCGTAAGATATTCCCGAAGGTTTTCGCTCAATATGATTACACACTTTGTTAAATTATAAAAATTCTGTTTGACATTTATTTGAATCCAAACAAATGCTTCTGAATATTTATTTAATATGAATATATATTGCAGATCAATTTATATGAGTAGCGCCCCATACAAGGTAACCATAATTTATATGAATAATATAAATCATATATTTATTGCTCAACGAGCTATCATTTCTTTGAGTCACACCATGAAATATTTCGGGCGCCCCTCGAAACGCATGCGTATGCGCTAAACATTGAGGGACACGTGCGTCCTTTTCTCCTGAACGTATGCACGTGAGAGTTCTGGGACTAGGCGTTCGGTGGATGTGCCGCAGTCCTCACGAGGACCCCACCCCGCAAGACAGATGAGCGGATTGAAGAGGTTGATAGCAAAACAGAAGTGACAAAGCACCAAAGATACGGTGAGGGAGGAGAAACGACGTTTGACTATACATAGAGCGGATATTTAATTCTAAGTCACCCGCAGAAGAGTTCGTCGAAATTTTATCAAGAAAGTATAGCCTTTGTAGAAGGCAAGGAAAGCTATCGTATATCTACTTAGTGAAAGAATGGTCAAAGTGCAGGTGAGCAGGTGTGTACTAATCATGATATTTAAACCCTGAGACCGGGAAGCAAACTTGAGGATACACTAGAAGAGGCAGAAGAAATGTAACAGAACTTGTGGACGACCTTGCTAGAAGGGTACAAAAGAGTTGTATAAAAGATATTTTGCTTGTTGAATTTCAGACGCTTGTCTGTTATTTTTCTTTTGTCTCTTCTAATATATCTTCACGTTTCCTTCCAGTGTCAGGCCTTAGACATCATGAGTGAGATGAAATTAGTCAGCAGCAAAGCACCGCAGGAACACAGGACCAGTTGCCCTCATTTTGTTCTTGTTTGAGGGGGGAGGGGGGGAGGCGGTACTGTAAAATTGTTAGCTTGAGAAACTACTTATCTATTTAGTACTTTATTTTAATACTCTACGCATGAACCGGAAATGCCCAGCTGGTGACTTGGTAGTTGGAATCCTTTAAGCGCTGGTCTCGTGTCGCGCTTCTCGTGAGGTCCGATGCTGTTTGTGTCATGGGCCACTCCAGTTTCGTTTTCTTCCTAGTTGTAGCGGTTTCTTCAAGTACAATATGATCTCGCACGACGTATTTGCGGTAATATTCAAATTCAACGACTTGGGGTGGAACACGATGCATATTATTGCGTTTCATCATGATCATGGCTCATATTGAATTGGGTTTTGAAATAATTCATATTGCATTGAAATGTATTGTTTTATATTCACAATATAAAAGGCATGATTGTTTTGTTGCTCATTTCAAAATGTTGCGCATTCGGAGCGCTCGCTGTCGAATAAGCTCAGAACGACCAGCTTTTCTGAAAAGGTTTTCTTTAACTGCCTCGTTGTTATTTTCTTTTCGGTGCCCCTCGTCCTGTCACGCACACGCGCTCTGTCACGTTATTTTGAAGACGACGACGATAGGAGCTGCCGCTACTCCGTGTGCTTTCAGTCGCCCTTGAAGACGAACCCGAGCTGGTATCAAAACGTCGGCTTTCCATTCGAGGGTTGTTTGGAGCTATATTTTTCGGACTGGGCGTAAAGCACAGTCGGTTTCCATCACAAATTAATTTCCAACCCACCAAGCAAATTTTAGAAAAAAAAATTGCAATAGCATGTAGTAATCTTGCGGCAAAGAATTAACAAATGTGTCTGAACCAGCTCCAATGAGCACAGGAAGTGTATTCATTGCCCTTTGAAGTTTCAAAGAAGAATGTTACTTGAGTATTCGAATGCAAGCTAACCACACCAAATACGGCCTACTCAAACCTTTAAGAAAATAAGTGAATATGATAATAATGAAATATAGAAATTATGGCAACATTTTTCTCACCCTTCCCCATTGAAAAGAAGTTCCGACGCCAATGGTCACGGCCACAGGGCCTCACTGAATCCATCTTAATTTTCCCTATTGGCTTTAAAAAAAATTGAATCGCTTTTATTGGCTTCCACTAAAGTGACATTTAATGGCAATAACCCTAATGAAAATATGATATTAGTTATTATGGTAAAGAAATCTTCGAACTAAGATGTAATGCGACTTCTGCTTCGCGGAGAAGACAAGATATGGGACACCTTGTGTTTGGTGGAATCCTAAAAGACAAGAAACGTAGACTTTGACAACGAAAGTGATCGACTCGCGCGAGACTTTATATTTGATTCATTTTTCCTTCGCTCTTCTAAGGCTTCCATAAAGATTTTAAGCTTAACACTCAGTTGAGATTACCAGTAGTTTGCCAAGAAAAGGAAGTTTTAGATTTAGGAATGCCAAAGCATGCTTAAGACGCTTGACACGTGGCAGTTAACGCCGACGGTGATTCAACAATAAAGAATTCATCGAGGCAGCTGGAATTCCTTCCGCAGACCAAGCAATCGGGTTAAGGAGAAAACTGAATTGGAATAAAAGGAAATAATAGAACGCTAGAAGCACCAGGTTGGAAATCACGTAGGGGCTTTGGTATACTCTGTACTCTAGAGTCACGTTTTATGGAGATTACTCAGGTTCACGCTGAGCGTATAATTTAAGGTAATCGTGCAAGCAGAACACTTTATGAGAAAATGGTTGTCAGGATACTATATGAGTTCTAAGAAAGTTGAAGCTGAGACCTTGGTTCGCTATGAACCAGAACCGCAGTATATTATGAACACCTTGCTTTAAATGGTCAAGAGTTAAGTAACTAATCTCAATTAGATTTAATACACGCTCGCAAGCGTACTATCAATTTTTTAAAACCAAGATCTAGACTGCTAGAGTGAGAAATTTGTTTGTGTTCTACACGTTGATTGAGCATCAACAGACTTCCTTAAAACTTCAAATGGAGTTTATACACTCAAAATGAACCTTTATGTCGCATTACAAATTGCCTTCTTTTCCTAAGTTTTAACATTTAGATGATTTATTTTGCAGGGTAAAAATTGGGACGGCTAACGTAGTCATTCTAAACGACGTGGAACACATCAAGAAGTTCTACTCTTCAAAAGATGGCGTGGTCCGCCCTTCGAATGCGATTCTTGAAGAACTCAGACCAAGTACCAAAAGTAAGTGCAGATTAAGTTCTAGCCAATTCATATCAGTAGTCTCGGTCAGAAAATGTTCCTTGATACTTACTATTATTACGTATTTGAAGCCCCAAACGTCTAAACTAAGCAGTCACTAATATTATCACACCCTAAGATCTATGAAAGGATTTACAATATGCCCTCAGCATTTCATTATTACAAACTCGCGACACGAGGATTATCCATTCGTACGATTATCCGTATTTTCAGCAAAATGCTGAGCGTTTTTTGTTTGAAACCAGATCGTCAAAATAGTTGTAATCTATTTAACACGTTCCTCTACTGGAGTAATATCTTTCATAAGCAAATAGAAATCGTAATTGGAACATTTTTACATCATCTTTGAGCTGTCATAGTGTTTTCTAGAGTCGGCTTCAACTCTATCCTTTATGACTCTTGAGTTACAAGATTTTTAATTTTTCATAATCTTTTTTTAATGATTTCAATGTCGATTATCTGTTTTGTTTCCATTTTGTTGTCGTTCTGGTAATTATCGGTGAGCGGTGATCTCGATATTGTATTGAGCATTCGTTTACAGCGCAAGATTGCATCTCAGGCTTTAATCTCCGGCCTCGTCTATGATATCCGGAATCTTCGCTTTAACATGACTTTTTTTTCTAAGAAAGCCCTGCTTTTAGATGCGAAGCATCTCTTGCTCGGGTCTATGTCCCGCGGCGTCGGCGTCGTCCGCACTCACACTACGCATGCGCAACTCTCCTCCTTCCCTCTCTCCAACAGCTGCGCGTTACTCTCTCCGCTCTCTCTCTCTACCAGCTGCGTGCACTTCGCGTGCGTTCGCTTCTACTCACACCGCGCGCGCATGCGCAACTCTCCTCCTCTAATCTCCTCTCCTTCAAGTGTGAATATAAGCAGCGGTAGCGCGCTGGGCGCGTTCCCCGGAGGAGTGAAAGGAGGATAGTTTTGGGCGCGCGGGTCGCAGCGCCACGCCAGGGCTTTCCAGTGGGGTGGGCTTTCCCCGCAACTCTGCGGCTGTCGTCTGCTAGCGTTTCTCGGCCGCTCGCGTCCGCCGCAGCCCAAATCCGGCCGGCCAAAAGAAATCAGTCAAGAAGGGAATAAATTAATTACGATCCGCGATGCTCCGCATCACCCCATGGTTCCCCTCGGGGAAGATGGTGTATTTTTTTTTTCATTTGGCATTTTGGAAGCGGATGTTCACTCTAGAGTCGAGATGATCTGAGGGCGGGCTTGGTCATAGAGGCCTAAATCTCTAATGCATCATTTTGACATTGTCCCTATAGCAGCGTGTTCTTTTTTGCTCCCGGGTTTTGGCAACAACCTCTTCAAATAAATTCGTTAGGGAGAACCATATGACAAAGCAAAGGTGTATATATTGTATTCACAAAAAATACGTGGGGTTTGATAAAGGGGGATTGTCCATGCACTTCGTTTTCGCACCTGCGCTTCTGCCTTTGCTGGCAGTCTGGGTTCAGTCGTTTTTGTTTTTGTTTCGTTCATCAACGGAGACCACATTTCTTCAGAAAATGTTATATGACGAGATAGTCTCCTCTACATCAGCTGAATTTCAAATAAAGGAACTACGTAGGACAGTCTAAATATCGCCATAATCAATGCTTATTTTGACACTCTCGCACTACGCTTCAACAGCTTCAAATGTCTCAGCAAACTGGAAAATAGAGATGACGGCAAATTCAGGTTCAAGCATGTTATATTCGGATACAACTTCAACATTTGTCAGAAGCTCTACCTATAATACGAGCCTTACACACTCCGAACCACTTCGGGGTCTTCAGAACACGCCCAGCCAAAGTGAGACGGTCACAGCAAGCGCGTGCTGGAGACGAAAGCTCTGGCGCATTCTTAATTTGTACCTGACTGCAGAGATGCATTGCATCAAAGTTAGCTATCTATCAGTAAGTACCAGCGCATGTCGGATTTTAATAAAATTAAAACGTTAATCAGCTTCCTTTTGGCACACCGGCCAACATCCAAACTGCAAAAGACACTGAAAGATATTATGTAATAATGAAAAAAACATTATACATCTTCATCCCCCTGCCCATTCCTCTCCGGCAGTGCCGCGCCTAAAAACGGTGTGACATGCATCACCCTGCGAAAACGATTCCTGCGACATCACTTCCTGTCTCAAGACAGAAATCGCATTTATGTCGGAAATTGCATCGTAGTGATCCCGGTTGACGTAATGTCCAACGTTTGTTACAGCACCCAAGTGTGTAATGCAACGTAAACGACTAGATATACATTTATTTTTATTTTTACTAGGTGTGTGTGAATAGCGGTTTGAATCCAATTGCACAGTATCATTCCTAGATTCATCTTTATAGAAGAGCTGGTATGTCGTCTCTTTCCCATCCACTGCCGAAGCTATGAATGACGCACCCGAACCACTAATCGCAAATCCCCAATTTTGGCATATCCAAGCAAAAGTTCCGGGATGTTTGAGTTTGTCTTTTACACACAATAAAAGCGGTAAAAATAGCTAAAGAAAGACAATATTCGGTTCTGCCTCTTCCAGTCACGTGACAGGTTGCGATCGCTCCAACGCTGCGACAGAATTACAACTGGATGAAACCCTGTCGCAGAGCCACTGTGGCAGTGCAATAGATCATCTTTTAAAAGTCACATGTTTATTATCAGACGTTCGGAAACACTGCACAGTGGCCAAACAATTGGCATGGTAGAACGTGCAAGCCATTTTATCTGATAGCTAACGTCGAAGCGCAGGAAAAGGTACCATCCAACGAGCCAATCGAACGGCGTCGAAAGTGCAACGTCACTGTGCTCATCACATTTTTCTGTGGGCGTCTTTTTGCCTTTTAATCCAACCAAACGCATGGGATCTAAAGTGACGTTTCGGGTTTAGTCCGCCATTGTGTAGGGATTCCACAGCTGCCAAAAGCTGTCGAAAGGGGTCTAGAGACCTTTCCATCGCTTATCACATGGGCTAAAAAGGCCGAGTCACTGAGCTGTGGGCGCATGCGCAGCGTCTGATATGCCGCACTGCAGAGCAACAGTGCACTCTCAGAAGACGTTCCACAGCACAGAAGAAAAAAATTGCAGAGCGCTGAAGGCGGTTTTTGCAAAGGTCTATTCTCATTGTAGTATCAAAACTACTGAAATCGCTCAGTGCTTGAACAATAATCGCTGCATATTGAACTCATTTAACACAGTGATCCATGTAAAGAGTACACAATACTTTTTCTCAATCTATGTACAAGAAGTGAACGTACACTCCGAGCCACTCTTAGCGCAAACACGTCTTACGGTGGAAATTTGGGCGAGTTGGTGCTACATGTTAACGGAAAAATGAACAGCGACAAAAATGAAGTCAAAGAAGATGAAGTACACACATGAAACGCTGATACTCAACTGATTTATTTTCAAGAAACAGAAATCGACGTTAAATGCGAAACATAAAATGCATCTAGTCCCCGTTCCCCGACACGTGTCAAACCTGCTAAAGAATGCCAACTCTTTGTCAAACAGTGCAGTCGACGCCGAACTGACACATGTGTATTTGTTCTTCGAAATCTAAAAAGCCTCTAAACTTTATACATTCATCCGACGACTGGGACATCCTAGAATTGTTGTTTTATCTAACAAGCTGCTACAATCCGACCTTGTCACAGGGTATTGCCAAGTTACCTGATGGTGATGATTTGATTTATAAAGCATGCTGTCTTAACCTCTCATTAACACATCCGCCGTTTCGGCCTATATAAAGTTTTCCGCAGAACAGTTTAATTTAATGATGTAAAACTATACCGACGACACAACGCACGTTCATAATCCTGTGGTTTTTCCACGTACAAATCATGCTAGCTCTCCCCCTGTCAGCTTTAACGCATGGATGTCCCAACTTCGAAAGCGCCGAGAAAAACATTGGCACATCATGACGTTTTTTGAGGCTGTGCGAAACCTTATGTACTACATTTGGCCATAACCATAGTTCTCCCTTCAGTCTTTCCTAGGGCAATCTCACAAGAGTCTTGAAAACATTTTGACAGGCTTCCCGGCACTCCTGCCAGCAAGCTATCCGGATAGCCTCCATCTGTGAGCCTTGTTGCCTGATTAACATAACTAGTCAACATTCGGCATGGGCATGACTCAACCGATTGCCCGCAGGCACACCACCGCAATCCCCCTCTTTACCAGTTTTGAGTGACTGGTATTAAAAGGAAGTACGCGTTTCTTGTTTTTAGGTCTGTAGCTCCAGCACACATATTCATCCCAAAAGTGAAGTTCAATGTCTAAAAACTATCAAAATTGATCTACTAGGTCTTCTCTCGAGAAGTTCATCCCACCGTGGCATTCAAATTTAACACTTCTAACGTGTTCTTAACTAAAAGCACTCATCTAATTCGAAAATAGTAGTTTTTTGCAAAACAACATCACGTAATCATTAACGTATCTAAGCACCATGATTACATCACTTACAATATCGCCTTCAGTACCTTTGTCGCAGCATGAAAGAAAAATGTCCCTCAACACTGGAGCACCGCTAGGCCCAATACATGCTCCTTGCTTCCGCAAAAACTGAGTACCGTCATAGGCCACGTACTTAGATATCAAATAAAAACACAACACTTCAAACCATTGTCTACGCTCACACCACAGGCATTTTAAGTGGAAATTGTCCCGTATGCCTCAATGCACTCTGTTACCGCGATAATCCTCTGCTGTTGAGCGATAGAATTAAAAAAATTTCGACGTCAAAAGACACCGCGTCACACGTGCTTAGGTTCACGTCACTCAAGAACACAACAAGACTCAACGGAACTGTTATCCGGAAAGGGTCTTGCAGACGGAGGTACGAAAGGTTCTTATTTAGGAAAGACGCCAAAAGAAACAGCCAAGATCATTTTGGGCTGATTATGGCCCGAGACGGCATAGATTCTTTGTGTGACTTCAGAGTAAAAATAACTTTAAGTTAGAAACCTTTTCTTTTTGTATTGACATCATAAGTCTCTGAAGACCCATATCCTAACACAACTACGTAGCCCGTTGTTTTACTTTACTGAATGTCACATTTTCAATCTTTTAAAGTTCTTACAAATGCCCTCACCAGCCTTATCCGAAAAAAACTCATTAGGGCACAGGGTAAACTCTCCTTTTCTATCAGTAAGCAGGAGCTAAACACCCTCATCCTACGCAAAACGATCCAACCCTACTTATGTTAGGCATTGCTTTGCAATAACCCATCATACCCCACAAGTGTCCTACGCCCTCAAAAATACATATTTCCCTGTCGGCTTCTTCAGCTCTGCCAGCCCCATTTCTAACCAGAGAGAGGAGTTCCTTTTATTTCACCACCACTTCACTGGCAAACTTGGGACCCTTTTCCAGAACGTTCACTAGACCTGTCTGCAACAAAACACCCCCTCCCCCGCCCCCAACTGCACCACGCCACTGCGGCCCTTCATTTTTGTCTTCCAGGTGCTTCCAGGACACACCTTTACTCGTTGCCCTAAAACTTCGGTTCTAAAGGTCGCCTTTTGCAGGCACCTGTCCATTAAACGAATCGCCGCCCTCTCGTCCTTAGCAACGGCGTAGCACCATACCTTCAGAAAGTCCTGTAGAATTCTGCCCTGCCTCCAAACCTCAGAGCGTATAATCTTGGCGACCCGCTTGGCAGTTCCGTCTGGGATCGGAAAATTGCATTGTTTGATAGAGAGTTCACATTCTTGACAGGTTTGACAAGTGTAAGGAATATATGACTAGCCGCACTTTATGGTTTATGTTTCACGTCGATTTCTGTTGCTTCAAAATAAATCAGTCGAGAGTCAGCACGTCGTGTGTGTACTCCATCTTCTTGTCCTTCGTTTTTGGTCGCTATTTATTTAACCGTGACCATGCCATCTACAGTTTTTTCTCTCTCTCAGTATTGAAGGAATGTCATCATAACAACTATAATGGTGAAAATTGCTCAGGTAAAATGCTATATCTTAAGTTGTAAATTTAGGTTTTTGCCAGGACCAAGCAAAAAGCAAAACAAAACCGCCGAAGTCATGTTCGTGCCAACAGTGTTTCAGAGCGTACAGGCCAACTGCTGCATTGCCGAAAAAAGGGCAATACAGACACCTGCAACACATGTGGTGTAGCGAATATCCCCTGCATCATGAAGAGTTCTAGAGATCTCAGCAGCGGAAAATATCTTGGTTCAGCGTTAAAAAGACACTACTGTATTCGGGAACAACTTTTGTTGGCAATGGAGTCAAAGGTACGAGCACGCGTGCCCTCCCGTTTTAGGCGCTGTTTAAAGCTGTGCGCGCACTTTCCTTTTCTCCTTGGAAATGCCAAAAGAAGCTGTCCCCGAGTATAATCCTACAAGAGTTGGAGGAAATTGTTTCTATTACTGAAAATGGCTCAAGAAAGCAACCCCAAAATATATTTCTTAACTTCCACGAAGCCGCAGGAATACAAGATCAGCCATAAAATACGCATCATAAAAGTAACGCGATAATGTAATGTTTTTCAGAATTTTTTTTCTACATTTTCACAATTTATGTTGGATATTTTTTACTTACTTCTCTCTCAAATTGGGGCGATAAATTCTGCCGTTTTCATTTAAATGTGTTGACTTTTATTTTTGTTGGTTGCGATCCTCCTGACTTTGACTCTGCTGAGTGCGTTAGCGAAGTCTGTTGACGTTCCGCAACTTCGTCTGAAAATATTCGTTAAATTGCTCTTCCGGTGTCAAAGAAAAAATTTAAGACTTTCTGTTGACTGCACTGAGATACGTTAGTTAACTTTTGATTGGACAGTGCTATGGGATCGTCGGCCGACGTTTTGTTGATTTCATCTTGACATTTTCAATTGACATTCTGTAGCTATTTTCTGAATATAAAAGCTACATATATTTTGTTGACTCTGTGTTGAATCTTTTCAGCACATTGTCTGCAACCACTAGTCCCTACTAATAAAATGCTATAAAATAAATATTTGTTTAATTAATTATTTTTTATTATTGTAGCAGTTGTTTTAAGCAAACTCGTGTATTTCGATAATACCATAAATGTAATAAAAAATAAGTTGAAATAATATTTTAAGCATCTTGCTTAACCAACGTGTTTTTGTTCATTTATTCAGAATAAGAATAAGTAGGCTATGAGAGCGAATGTTCCATCTGGTTGTTGGAGCATTAACTGAAAATACGAATTGGTGCTCACATTTGTTGTATTGGATAAGGATAGCTAGTTGGGCTAGTTGGTTTTGCATCATGGTGGAATACGCCAAAACAACGAGGACGAAAACGAGGGAAGAACTAGACAGGACGCGGCGTAGCCCGTTGTAGAAGAAATAAATTGGATCCAATTTATTTCTTCTGACAACGGGCTACGCCGCGTCCTGTCTAGTTCTTCCTCGTTTTCGTCCTCGTTGTTTTGGCGTATTCCACCATGTTGTATTGTTCGACACTAGCCCTATATGAGAAAAAGTCAGTGCCATTAAATTTTATTTATTTCATGCTGTTGACTGCTACATTATGCGACAAATATTTTTCATTAGATGCCTACATTTACTATTAGACTTATTCTTCGACATTCAGGAGTGTGAGGTGCTACAGCATTTACACTGTAATAATAATGATTCTCCATCAACCATTCTAAACCGCTCGCAGACTGCGAAGTGTTCCATACATACTACGTTAAGAAGCATTTTGCAACATGGTTGTTGCACACGCATAACGTTGATTCAATGCGATTATTTATATATAAGCGAATCTTTAGTTGTTCCAGGCATTTCTAATCTTAATGGAGAAGCGTGGACGCAGAACAGAACCTTCATCTTGCGTGTATTTGGAGACCTGGGCTTTGGTAAGCCTTCAATGGAAGATCATATCATGGTAAGCGATCGGTAAGATTGCGTTCTTTGCTAGAGTGGTAAGAGCGCGGACAATATCACTATCTTAAATGTGATGAGGAACACTTTTCGATGTAATGATCCCGAATTTAACTCATTCCATGTTGCACAGTCATTCATTCCAGTTCAGAGATCAAGTGTACTTTTTAGCGATCTCGGCAACGAGTCCAAATCAAGGCAACCACACATTTTGTTAATTGTTCAAATCCACCGTGCTGGAGGTGCTTCCTAAATGTAATAGCATATGTGTATAATAAAAAAAAAACTTCTACGTTGATTATGTACTTTTTTTTTTGCAAACTTGTTTATTTCAAACTTGTTTATGCCATTACATTTAACTATCCCACTCACATTTATAAATAAAGTAGCGCACACCTTACGATTCTCATTCCACAAAAATAGGCTGTAGATCTGATATTTGAGGCTTAATACAGGGATCTCTCGTTAATATGGGCACTTACGTTCCCCCAAAAACCTCGTACGTAATGTGAGTTGTCCATAATAACGGCACAAAAATTCACGTCTTTTCCTGTTTGTTCCCAAAAATTGTGTCTATATATAGCGGGCTATCCATGTTAACGGGGTCCATATAAACGAGACATCACCGTTTAGCATAGTTTCTGAATTCGGCTTAAGAAAGCACGCTTGCTGTTAACTAAGGAACAATGGCAGAAATGTTATATATTTTGACAAATCTTAGTGAATTTGACTTGCCGTGCTTAATGTTACGTATTTATTTGTGAAAACAAGCGACACTAAAGCAAAAAGCTTATCAATGTAGTACCGTTACCTTAAAAATAATTCCCACCAATAATTTATATGACGGTTCGCGGGCAGACAGTGTTAACGTAGATCAGCGGTGCGTTGCGTAGGATGTAAAGTTGCCCCAAGTAATGACGACAAGAGCAACGCCCTTGTCAGCTCTCTCATTCCTAGGAGATTTTACAAAATATGTGGGACCATCGCAAAACCCCCGGGCGGATCATATCATGAAGCACAGTTTGATTCACTTCTGAGACTTTTCGGTGCTTTGGCAGTATGCTGCGTGCAAGTGTTCCAAAATGCGTCTTTAGCGCATCGGCACGCAAGGAGGAGCGTGCCAATCGAAGGGCAACATCGATAACGCGCAGAGAAGGCCCGATGACGAGACGGCCGAACGAGCGCCGTCATTGGTTGAGGTCGGGGGTAAACAAAAGAGCATGGGAGCGTTTGGGAGGTAAACAAACGCACGAGGTGCTCAAGCAGCAGACGAACTTGCACACCGTACACTAAAAGCATCACCGAAAGTGTTTCTTACATTTCGTCACTTGAAAACATTTATCTTTCATATTGAGTGGCGTAGCAACACAACTTGCCTCTAGGATCTTTTATTTGTATATTTTGTTTTCACTAAGCAAATCTTGGATCTTTTAAGCTGCGAATAATTACTGATTTCCTTATTAAAGATACGAAAAATATTATTTGAAATTATATCTTTAGACAGCGTGACCTTTGTAGGGGTACAATTGCCACACTGATTTACGCTGTCGACAAAAAATGTTGCAAGCGCAGTGCGATTTTTTTTAGAGCGCAACTTTTAGGCGCCCGTTTCCGGCTTCACTGGCACCGCCGTCGCCGTCGGCGTAAACGCGCGTTGCATTATGGGACGTTTCCCACAATGACGTCACACGTGACATCACGTGTGATGTCACGTGTGACGTCACGAGGGTCACGAGTGATGTCACGAGGGTTACTAGGTCACGAGTGTCGTCACGAGGAGGGAGGGGAGGGAGGGAGGGGAGTAGAATGAGAGGAGGAGAATAGATGAGAGGGAGAGGGAAGAGGAGGGGGAGGAGGAGAGGATACAGAGGAGGAGGAGGGGCATACCCTCCTCTCCATACCCTCCCCTCCTCCTGCACAGCAGCTGCGGTCTGATTTGGCATTACAGGGGATTGTAAACGTTTTTCTTTTTTTTTTTCATTTTCAATAAATTATATTCCTGCGTAAAGTATAAATGAGACTCCCAAGTTTTCAATTTCAACATACGTTTTGATTTGTGGCCTCTATCTGGACAAAAAGCGACTACGTGCTGCTTGATAGACGCACTCGCGTGAAATAAATCGCGTTTGTTAGGTTTTACCAGGGATGTCAACAAATGTTTGTTTATTTCCGTTGCGGTTTTCTTCATTACTCAGGAAGAGTTGCAGGATCTGGTCAGCCGAATATCTAACACAGCGGGGTGCCTGATCAACGTCAAGGATTACATCACAGCCAGCGTGTCCAACATCATCGCTGCAGTTATGTTTGGATCCAGATTCAAGATAGGGGACGCCAAGCATGACTACTTAGTGACGCTTGTCAGAAACGTCCTGGATGGTTCTGAATCCGGCTTGATGGTTGACAAGAAGCCAAACTGGCTCAGTAGAGTCGCGACCAGTCTTCAGACGAAAGCACAAGTCAATCAAAAATCTCGGCTGATGATGCAAGAGTTTGTCAAGTAAGCGCCTAAGTCTCCTCAGAAAATAAGAATAAAAATAGACGCTCCAAAATGCAACTTCCACAAGCCTACTCCGGTTTCACGATACATTTTGAATTATTTTAACATTTTGTGCATCTTTCAAGATATGCTCGTAAGGAAGAAAAAAAAAGCTTCCGCTGAAACCGATCTGTACCTCTAAAGAGTCATGAACTGTTAACAACAATTCTAGCCAAATCAAAAACTGATTATAAAAGGAACGCAGTGAGGCATACCAAGAGTATTGAAAGAATTCTCGTTTTTAAATGTAGTCAAACTATACTTATTAAACAAATTATAATGGCTAAGCGAATTTGTTGCGGAACAAAAAATCGTTGTAAAGGAGCTATGAAATGATTTTTCTTGTTTCGCTAACTACTACTAAGGGCCGGTTGCACCAACGTCGCTTACCTTAACCCAAAGCGGCTCTTTCCTAAGTCGGCTTAGCGCCCTAAGCCGAGCTCGGATAAGCACGGGTTTAAATTCCGGTTGCACCAACGTTAACCCGGCTTTACAGACGCGCCCCTAGCTAAACGCTGGATTTGCCTAGGGAATGTAGGGACAAACAGAGCGAACTAGGGAACGCTCAGAGGAATGGATACGATTGGCGAAAAGAAATCACGTGATGTAAAAAAAAAAAAAAAATCTGCCGTAGTAGCCGTCGTCGGCGTCTGCTTTTCGCTGTATTTCTTCGGTGAGTAACAAATTAAAGGTCTCCAAATTCAATCGTTTTTTCGCTTAACTTTCAAAAACAGGAGTCAAAGCTTTAAATAAACACGAATGCTCTTTACATCTGTGATCGTGTGTTTAATATCGGTTAATAACAGAATATTTTGACAGTGACAGTAGTTTTCGTGCTCACACTTTGAGATTACGGAGCCATCGGGGGCCCCAAATCTCACCGAACGCGAGAAGGACTCTCTACTCGCTACATCGCTGAAGACAAAACATCATCGAGAATAAGTAAGCAGGTAAGATGACTACTGAAATCAAGTCATGCCTGAGACCGATGAAGTTCAAAACAGTGACGAACTCGCCACGGCAGCTGCGAAAATGCCCGGAAATCGTCGAATAGAAGTCGTCGAGACCTTGCATCGACCGTACTCGTTGCTATCAGCAAGGTGACAGAACTGCACTGTACCGTCGTTGAACTGATTGTGTCAAACCCTTTGGTAATGGAACTACGTATATTTTGCTTTAGTGACAAAGAAAGAAGGTATAACTATCAATACATCAAAGCGATACTACTGGTAGATCCCTTGATGATCATACAAACTGTCAATTATTGAACACGCAAAGGTCGCCCAGAACCATTTTTTTTATTCCTGCTGATAGAGAACCAGAAGCTTGTTCGCGAGTGATAATAGGCAGATCTTGAGTTCATACAAATAGACGGCGGCAGACTTCGAAGTACGAAAACTCCCACTAGTACATCACATCGTGCCGACGAGAACGGTCGTCTCTTCGAATCACCTGCCCCAGCCTGCCCCAATACAGCGCTGAACGAATCTCGCATTGTAGTCGTTACGATTTGTCGTCGCCACGAATGAAAGATATAAAGCAAAACATTTCTAAAAAGCACGATCACCAGAAAAGTTGCGGTTATAGAACGCAGTTTTCTGAAGTGAAGATTCTACCCGCGAGACAAGGAAAATTCACTGAAGGTTGTCTCAAAACTAAAAAAACTAAAGAAATTGAATTTTCGCTGTTTTATTATTCAAATGCACCGCAATCGGATGCAAACGGCAGAAGTGTCGACAATCAGCTGATGGCCGAGATCATGTACGGCCACTATTCAACGCACCGATCGGATTAAAGGATATGCTTTGCAAGCAGAAATTAACAAGGTGTTAAATAGCAATACGTTACAGTTATGCGAAAATCAGTAAGTACATACGAACAAGCTCGTTGACAGAAAAACCAACGGGAAGACAGACGTGAGCCCCACAGCTCCGTGCCGTATCTCGGTTAGGGCTAACACGCACTGAGAGTGGAGAGCCAGCTTGAAAACAGGGGTCGATAAACACTTCACGACACAATATTTTGCATCCTTGTCACAATCGAAGGCCATTCTGTCGAGACTCTCACGCTGTTGTGGCCTAAAACACTTTGTACAACCAATTTCGTCCACCGCGTCGACCGCCACAAACCAGCCGCCATGTTTATAATCCAGGATTAAGAAACAAGCAAAAGCAAAGCGCCCAATGTTGAGCGCTCAAGATAAGCGTAGTTTAGTGCTAGGTTTAGCGATAAGCGATTTTGGTGCAACCGAACGAAACCGAAACTTAGCTTAGGTTCCCGGCTAAGCTCCGCTTTTCGCTAAGCGGCGTTGGTGCAACCGGCCCTAAGAATCACTTCCTAACGTTAATACCTGAATAAACTTGGCTTAGCATTTTTTTATTTTTATTTTTCTAGGCAAGGGCAGTCGCCCAAAAGATTTGAGAAATAAGAGCATCGTTCATTCCCTCAACTCGGAGCCGGAACAAGCGGTCATGTGGCCTTGTGCCTATCCAATGCGGAACGCCAGTATGTCTGCTACTTTTGCGAGGGTTTCAGGGACATCGGAACGCCGAGCTCTGATTGGCTCCGATTGAAGGATAGTCGGTAGACCTCAAAGCAAGCTGCCTCGAGGGTTACCAACTATCCTGCAATCAGAGTGAATTAGAGCTCGGCATCTTTATGATGTCACCGCAACAACTGCACAAGAAGCAGACGACTTGCTCTACGCATACCGCCAACAATAATCATTCTCACGCCCTGGGGTTGGCAAAATAGAAAACGCGTGCTGAGCTCCAGGCATTGTTCGGCTATTATCATCACCGCTGTGGTTGGACACCAACCAGCCACAACCCGAGTATGCGCCGAGGCATTGACTGTTACGAGCCGAGGTCGAGTGCTCCCGTAGTTCTCTTGCCCATTCCGTGTGCCGCGCTCTACTGTCGTCAGGCAGGTGGTTTTGGTCCTGAAATTACGTCATCCAGCTTTGCGACGGCAAGACTGAAAGAAAGAGTCTACATTTATTATCGCGATTTCACCGCGACAAAGACGTAAGCTTTTGAATCAGTGGTGGTCTGTGCGAGTATGCTTGGAACAGTCTAGGACCAGTAGGCCTCTGCATAGTCATAAACTCGACAACCCCGTATCGAATCATGACCACTTTAACATGGGTCTCTGGCGAAGAAGGCGCAGAAATATTCGGTAAAGTTGCCTAGTGGCAGTCATCGCAATAATATTTTTTCAACAAGATATAAAATTCTACTTTAAAATAGCTCACGTTTGGCCTAGCTACAGGCAATGATTCTTTGGATCACGCCGCACAACATTTGACGTATCGACAGACGCCCTCAAGTTGCCCTTGCGGAAAACTTCTTCTAGCCGCTCTATTCATCGGTAGACGCCCAAATTGACAAAAAACAGCTCGAAATGGAGCAGAAACTACCATAGCAGCAGTTCGCTGGCTCGGTACGCGCACCACGCATTCTCAATTATTTTACTTCGTTAATTTACCTAATTTTTGTATCACCACAGTGTTGAGAATAATGGCTCTTGCTTCTGCCACCCAACAATGGCGCCCAAACACTTTTGTTTTTATTAGCGGCATTTTTTAGCTACGTCAAAGTAAAGATGTTTTAGGAATTCCCAAGGTTTCCTTACCGCTCCCGGCATGATATTTGTTATCAATAAATTCGAGGTAGCTATTGAGGAAACGGCAAATAAGAGATACGCCAAAGCCACCATTAAGATTTTCCGCGCTTTCTATTAGTGTAAACAAATGGAACCTATACAACGAGGCGTGCACTTTTCGTGCCCGAATGTCATCGCTAGTGGATCCACGCAGCGCTGCCTAGTAGTTCGTCTCAGTGTCGCCCCCAGCACGCATTGCAGCGCCTCACAACGAACGCGACACTGGAGCACGCGGCGACTCTCGCCGAAATTTGGCGTGTTTGCCGCTTGGGGCGTCATGTACATGCCTTGTGTCATAGGTGGTACTGGGTGACGTCACACGTTGAATGACTTGCGAAAGGAGCACGCGGTTTAAAAAAATGGTATTTTGCGAGTCTTTTTTTTTTCGTGCTGTTGACATTTTTTTTTTTTTCAGCACTCATTTAAAATTGTCACACTCCTTGTACCGAGTCGGGAAAGAGCTTCACTGCCGGGTCCAATATTACAAAATTTCACTCCATGCTTTCAGTATTGCCAGTAAAGCTTCTGAGCTTCTCGGGCCAAAAACTAAAATTTAAAAACTTAGCGAAAAAAAGAAAGTTATTTTGCCTGGCAACTTGAGCTACTAGTTCAAATGAGTCTATTCATCTGTTGAACCAATTTTAAGGCAAATCCGTTACCATCAAAATTTTGCGGCTGCTTCCTTTTCACTCTAAGAGAAAGGAGAAATCTAAAGCCGGTCCTGAATAGATCTCCGATCAGTGGCAAATCGAAGCCTTTACTGATGTTATACTGACGGCGTTGGTAGAGTGAAGGTATTGGCATACAGAGAGAATCGGGTGAAAAAGTTCCCGTGACTCCATTTGAATTTATTGAGCTAGTGATTATCGCTCGCACCGTCGCTTGAAGCGCCTGTAAATATTCCGGTCGTTTTCATCTCGGCAAACGAATTAAAATCCCGGGCTCCCTCAACAAAAATGAACCTCGCTGAAGGAGACCGCACTTCCTTGCACGTTAGTTCCTCTATCGATTTACTCCAACCACGTAATATACAAAACAAAAAGTTGCACTCGAAATCCTTCGCTATTTTTTCTTTTCTAAACACCCCATACTTTTAATAAGTATGTTATTCGTGCATTGCAAGAGTTTCATTGACTAGTTTATCCGGAGGTTATGCAAATTCGAAAATAGTTAGAAACGCGTTCCGGGAGAAGTCCAGAGAAGAATGGCGCCCTCAGTGCACAAGCCCTGAGCTCGCGGCCCTGAGGGCGCCAATTGGCAGAACTGGCGAGCTCCGTGCGAGCATTGTCTGGTAGAACACAACACAGAAGGAACTCAGTGGCAAACTACTTTACTGGGCAGCCGAGCGTTTGGAACAACAGCACCTAGATAAGTAGCCCAACGTGCTGAATTTTCAACGTCACACAATAGAGGCGGACGTGACTGGACCGAGTGCTGCCTCAGTGTTCGGCTCGGACTCTTGTCCTTACTGAATCGAGACGAGTCTCAGCCGAACGCTAAAGCAGATATCGTACCTAATCACGTTCGTTTCCTTTAGTGACTTTGATAATTCTGCACTGCGACCTTCTTATCTAGTGTGTGTACTCTGGACCTGCCGAAGGAAGCTCCCCACTCTCGGAGGCCGCGGTATTGATCGGTCAGTTCAGTACTTTGGCACCCTCATCTTGTACCAATTTCATAGGAATGCAACTTGTAAAAAAAAATTTAGGTGTCTTTAGACTTCCTTGGATAAGGGTGCTCTCGGAAATGCAGTCGTGTACTATTTTAGGTCAGTTAATTGAAGATATCCTGAATCTTCGTAACAGCACCCTGCTGTCTGACGCAAGCATCTTTCACGACACCAGGTGCATTCAATTATATCAAACGATTGCACTGAAGTGGTCAAAAACCGTCAAATTATTTTTAAGTATCCATACGGGTTACTATTTCTTCTCTAAACATACGCCAACCTGTGCTATACCATTTTTGTTTTCTTTTAAGAGAACAAATCACGGAACACAAAAACACACTCAATCCAGACTTCAATCGAGACTTCATCGATGGCTACCTAAAGAAGATAAAGAAAAGTGATCATAAGTCAGCTTCACATTTCAACGGTAGGTTGCCAAAAGCCTTCGTTACAGTTGGCATACTTTCTAAGAAATAAAAAATATCGGCGAGTTCGCTTTCCTGTAGAACACAAGACAACCAATCACCACGAACAGTAGAAAGGACCCAAGCAAATGACGAAGCTCAGAATAAGATTAAACCAAAGAATACGGTGTGCGCAGGAGCCATGTGCATGACGTTTTCCTTGCTTTCTCGGATTTTGCAAGTCAAATCGTATTATGAGCGTCACCATTCGCTGGGATCTTTAGAACTACACCTTGATTTCTTATCCCGTGTTCTGCAGGAAAGCAGATTCACTGACCTATTTTTTATGGTGTAAAGAGCTTTACAGAGACGCAGGGCGTAGCGAGTCTGCGATGTATCCTATTGGCGCTCCTCAGACAATCAGATTGCGGCACTAGCTTACAAGGAGGTCAAAAAAACCAATCATGAGGCGAAAGACCTGAAAGTAATGCAGAGCGCAAGTTCATGTGCTTCTTGCACAAGGGTTGCGATGTCAGAACACCGGGTTCTTATTGGCTGATTGAGAACAAATAGTGGGTGGAGCTCAAGACTTCCAGCATCGAGGTCTACCCACTATCTTTTCGATCAAAACCAATCAAAGCTCGGCGTGGTTTTGACGTCACTGCGATTTCTGCGCAAGAAAGAGACGGCTTGCGCTCCGCATAGGCCACGCTCTGCTTTTCCTTGGCTGTCAGTGACTATGGGTAGCTCGTGTTTGTCTGCTTATTTTGCAGGGTTTGTGGTAACCACAGAACTCCGAGCTCTGATTGGCTCTCATTGAAATATAGCTCAGATAGTATGAAGGATTAGCTCTGATTGAGGCCATAAATAATGGCCCTCATATCGTTTATTACTTCCCACTCGAAACGTAACTCTGCTCAGATAAGGTGTTCATATATTTTATACAACGTTTTCTTCTTGATTGAGGATCTTTTTTCTTAAATACCCTCAAAAGATAAATTATTCTTTTTTTTTATACTGTGATTATACTAATTATCAGAAAAGCGAACACAATGGCAAGAAACGCTTTTTTTTTGTTTTAGGCAAGTTGAGTTTCAATAATTTCAAAGTGAATTGAACGACATCGCCACGACAGTGTGTTTTCTTTTTTGTTCTAATGAAAAGTTTTAGCGCATTGGTTGGATAGTGGCATTGCTTACCACATCAGGTATGAGCCCAAAGTAGTCATGTGAACAATTCAAAGCTAATGATGTCACTTGCAAAACGACGAATTGAAGAAAGCCAAGAGGATTGATCTGTTCTGTCAGACAGACTCGGCTGCTTTAAACCGTCGGTGTGTTTTTCCTTTTGTCCCATAACATACGCACCTTTTCCCCTAGCCCTACGTTGGCCCTCGACATCTCGAGGAGAGGTGACCTGGCTCCCGCACTCGAATGAGTTGAAGACCCCGTTTATAGCAGAAGTGATCGATAGCGGGAGCGAAATATGTCCACCCTTGGATGTAGCGAACAATTTCAGTCCAATACCGAATTTCAATCCGCTGTTCTCCTGTTAAATATTAAAGCAACAACTTGACAAAGTCCACGCTAGGCACGTGACCGAGTTACCGACGCTATGCGGAGCGCAAGTTCGTCTCCTTCTTTTGCAGGGGTTGTGGTGATGTCCGAACGCCGAGCTCTGATTGGCTCTGATTGAAGGATAGTGGGTAGACCTCAAAACAGTTTGTCTTGAGATCAACTCACTATCCTTCCAATCGGAGCCAATCAGAGCTCGGCGTTCTGCCGGCACCAGAACCCCGGCAAGGGAAGCAGACGAACCTGGCCACCGAATCAACTTGCGGCGCAATCTCCTTATAAGCGCGCGCATTGAGGACACAACATAGTACGTCGTCTGCTCGCGGCGTCTATCGGGAGAAGGCGCCACAAGTTAATAGTGTCGGTAACTCGGTCGTCTGAGAAAACGCTCAACGTCGACTTTGGAAAGGATTTTTGCTTCGATTATTTACTGGAAGATAACTACGCCCTGAGTGTTCACACGGTAAAGGCTGACCTGTTCGGTGCACATTCGCGGAAAGTTAGAGCTTCTTATGTGCAGGGTCCGATTTCTCAAGCTTGCTTAAGAACGGAAGGTCCGCTTGGGATACCCCATTATTTCGCTCAACTCAAACACTTAAAAATTCAACAGCAGAAAGAAAAAAAACTTATGAATTTCCTAAGGTTGGAGACTTTCGACGTTTTAAAAAGAGCACTCCATATAAATGGATTCTGTCTGTCGAGACTAAATGCTCCGTTCTCAATAAACTGAGACTTTGAAATCTGCCTTCAGCGCGAGCTTTCTGCCCTGGCTAACACAAGTGTGAACGCGCAGGCACGCGTAACCAAAGCACTACAAAAGCCAGCGAGCTAGCGCTGAAGGCGGAACCTCTAGTATAAGCTTAAGGGTGAACGGAGTACAGCCTTATTCATCTCCTTGCCAACCTCTCCTTTCATACCTTATTAAGCATCACCAGCGCCAGCTTGTAACACCCTCCCTAACTCAAACGTATGGAGGGATTTACTCGTTAAAGGGCTAGGTCAGTTGTAAAAGTCAAGATAATAATACGCTGTGCGTGGGCCCATTCATTGATTGCAAACGACTACGAAATGGGCGCTGACGCAGCACTTGTACCCGATTCGTGTTAATATCTCAAATGTACAAGTCACGAGTTATCCGCACCAGTTTTGGTCTTCAAATTCTTCTTTCACCAACCACCAGAAACCCGCCATCATCATGTCAGAAATGCGTCATACACAGATGATAGTATAGTGGTCAATTTGCCCAAACCGAAATACCGGTCCCATAAGCCATTTTGGCCACGCCCCTCTGCCGCAATCGCATCGAGCGTACTTTTGATTTTCTCTGCGTGCACGACAACCTCAAGCTCTGTGTCGTGCAGTGCACGCGACGGCACGAGCCGTTTTGCGCACTGTCGCCTTCCCTCAGTAAACGAAACCTATGGATCCGTCACGGACGCGCCGAACGCGTTGTGAGATCGGTGAATTGCAGGAGGGGTCCATTCGTGAAGTATCTAAACATGAAAAGGCTGTCGCATAAATATAACGGCGCACCCCCAGCCACCCAGACCTGGTCTCACCCTGCCTTGAAATTAACAGTCATTGTTATAGTAATTGGCAGCTCAAAATACGCGTCATGTGGCGCTTTTCGAGCATGTTCTTATTGCTACGTCGCCAATAAAGTTTCCGCCTTAGCCGAAAGGGTTTCTAGAGTGCAGAGTCTGTTGCAAAAACGTTCCAACAGGCTCGTGGAGCCTCTATTCAAATCGAAATAAAAGCAAGCGTGTCTGTCAAGACAGATTTAAGGTGATCTCCCTCGGGCTCAACAACACGATAACGAAGACGTATCCGGTCGGCAGTGGCAATAAAGCTAAAGATGCGTCAGGCGAATCCCTTAATGTTCGCGAGCCTTTAAGTTTCGCGTGGTTCGCGAATTGAAAAATTCTCGAAATGTAAGGACACACGAAAATTTCGGTCCTTAAGAGTTTCAATGCAGCCGTCTTGAATTCGCGAACTTTAATGGCCGCAATTATGTCCTCTGTGACCGATTTGCGAAAAATATTGGCCGCGAAAATAAAGGGTTTTATAGTCTCTTGCTATTTCCGTTCACTGGTCACTCGAGAAAAAGTAAACTTTTGAGTATCCAGACTTTAAAACGTCCATCTTGTAGCTTGTTCAAAGTCTAGTCAGCGCTTCAAAGTTTTTATACCATTGTGGTATACATCTCTCACAGAAAATAACCTCCTGGGAAATGCTGCGGAATTCCTTCTGACCGGAACCGGCCCTTCTTCGACTCGGATCTTCTGGTTTCTTCACATTTGTGCCCAGAATCCCAACTCGGTGCAGAACAGAATCCAGAAGGAAATTGATGATATCGTCGGACCTCACAGGCAGCCTACTTGGGAGGACCGCAAACAGATGCCCTTCACCATGGCCAGCTTGAAAGAGGGACTGCGATGGAAGACAATAGGGCCCATCGGGGGCTCCAGGGGGTAGGTACACGTCCCTTTATTGTCAACTTTCTTTATGAAAAAGACCGTGAAACTCACAAAACTAATGCCGGTCCTTGCCGTGCTCCAGCAAATGAATTGCGGTGGCAGCCGAGACGCTACCGACTCCTGCAGAGTTAGGGGGGGGAGTCGCCATCCGCTAGTGGCCTTGGATAAAGTCTTGGAGCGTGCTCACGACGTACGGCAGGAAGTACCCACTCACACACTCCACTGAATGTCGTCAATGCCTGTCATGTTGATATCAGTTCCCAACCTCAAGAAAACGAGAAAGAGAATAGACGACAGCGTGGAGAGGACGAGGAGAGTGTGGTTGATGAAAACGCACGCGCGCCGAAACAGTCACTTTTTTTTTTTTTTTTTTAACATGTACCTTTTTGTGTGTGTGTGTGTGTGTGTGTGTGTGTGTGTGTGTGTGTGTGTGTGTGTGTGTGCGTGTGTGTGTGTGTGCGGGTGTGTGTGTGCGTGTGTGTGTGTGCACAGCAGGAGCGTGTTCTATTTGGACAGTCCTTTGCATTCTCGCGTATAAATTTAGCAGAACGTTGAGCCTTTTATTTTAAACTTAGTGGACTTACGTCCCGCTGAATTTGGCGGACGGTGTTCATCTGACACTGTAAAGTCACGTGACGCCATGACAGCACGTGGCACTGACGTTAGGTGGCACCATTACGACATGAGACACTAAACTCCCGCTAATGTAGCGGATATATTCCCTAAGTTTAGCAGAAATTTGATACACTAAATTTAACGAGCAACTGTGACGTCATGAGGCATGACGTCACATGACGCGGTAACGTCACAATGTCTCGACACTGCGTCTTTGAAACAAAGCGCTTCAAAGCTTTTTAGGTTACCGTGGTTTAAATACCCTATACTGTCAAAACTAGCTACATTATTAGCATATTTTTGCTTCGCATACGCTATGTGCTGGCAAGCGCAGTTGCGTTGTCTCGACCTCATGTGGACCTCAACGTTGTACTTCATATTTTAAATTTTACGCGACCGAAGCTCAGAGAGAAGTGTTGTCGGTGTTCAAAGATATTGGGAAAGTTCATAAGGAAAGAAACGGTTCTAAATGCCGTATCAGAGAATATTCGAAGGCGTGAAGATCTGACACTGCTGCCATAACTGCTACGAGAACCTTGCTTCTATAGGGGGATTATGACAATGGTCAGTCATTTTAATTGGTTGCGGCTTTCTTGTTCTTTAATGGAGCATATATACTGCTGCAATGCTTTCAGAAGAGCAGCGCAGCCTGAGATTTGTAGATCCAAGAAGGAGATTTTTTGAGGCGCTCTAAAACGAACAATGAGTGACGGACGCTCCGACACAGAGGCCGTGCATGCGCTATTGGATTTGATATGTGCCTCACTTTACGCAATCATATGAGTACTAGTCTGACCCAAGTATACTCGCACCTCACGATAGTAACCGAGAAGATTCTTTGTCGGGATGTAATAAAAAAAACGAAAACAAACTGTTTCCTAAGTTTCCTTTATTTGGATTGATGGCGTAGTGGCGGAGGTCGCGGTGTTAACGTATGCAGATAGAAACTGAAAGAGATAAGATGAGAGCATTCGCTGATGTCAGAAAGCCGAGCTCTGATTGGAAGGATTAGTGGGTAGATGCAAAGGCTGCCTTGCGTTGTCTCCATACCTACTGTCTCCCTCCAATCAGAGCGAACAATAACGATCGTCTGCTCCTCTTATATGGTCTGGCGTTCGAACGTCGAACGCCGGCGTCTATGGTTCAAACACAAGGCCGTTAGCGAAGTTCTTGTTCGCTCTGATTGGAGGGAGACAGCAAGTATAAAGACAGCGGCAGCTAGCCCTTGCGTCTCCCCACTAAATCTTCAAATCAGAGCTCAGCATACTGACGTCACAGCAAACTTTCGTATTATTCTCTCCCTCAGTTTACCTCCGCGCAGAACTTTCTTTTACTCACTTACTATTACTTGCGCTGTTCAGGATAGAGTATGGAAGACGAAAGAAAGAAATATTTTAGTCTCGAGAAAGTTCGCCACCTTCCAATGCTCTGATGAAAGCAAAACTATGCTCTTAACAGTACAAAGGTTATGTCATTCATAACGACGACTGCCCCGTAAAAATAAAATAAAATGTACGTGACGTAATCGCCAAGTGCTGCAAAATTTACCTTATCATTCTTGCCGAGGTCAACAAATTTCGTATTTTTAAATGTGTGCTGCGAAAGTCATGCGCCCAGCAGAAACGCTATGCCAATGACAGCTCATTTTACGCCAATGCTTACAACATACATATGCATTCGTCATGTGACCACGTCCCGTGAGGTCAGGTAATATGGTGTCACGGTGTCACGTAACATATTGCCACGTGACATTACGTCACTTGAGAACGTACCGTTAGTGACGTCAAGGTGTAACGTGACATTGCGCTATGTCACAGCGTCTCTTGTTTTTACTTGAAGTGGCACCACCATTTGTGTCACTTGAGCACATCGTGTGACGTTGGGTCATGTGACGTCGTCAAGGTATCACGTGACACTGTTTCACGTGACGTGACGTTGATTGGACCATGACATCCCGTGGTTAATCAGATTGTACCAACAAAGAACATCCCAACAACGCACCGTTTCTCGCACAATGCGACTGAGCATGTGACGGTTTAATCAGCAGCTGTCAAGTTTTAAAACAAGTTTCTTCTGGGTAACTACGAATGAATATTCTCCAAATGTTGAATTTGTCGCGGCATCGCTTTGAATCCGTTTTTTTTTATAATTGAACGTGTTTTTTTTTTTCTACTTTGCAGAACACTAAAAGACACTTTCATTGGCGAATACTTCATTCCTAAGGGAACTATCGTTTTGTTAAATTTGAGGGCGGTGCACAGAAATCCGGCTTACTGGAACAATCCCGACGAATTTGATCCAACAAGATTCATGACGAGTGACGGCGAATTGCTCGAAAAGAATGAGGATTATTTTATGCCGTTTGGAATCGGTAAGTAGATCTTGGAGATATTATTTCCAAGAATCTGTTATGAGCAAACAAAGTCATGCTACTAATACTAGAAATGTTTTCAAAACAGTCTCTACACTAAAAGGTATTTTTACAAATTACAAAATAAACTTAACTAAGCTGTAAAACCGGTATAGTCTGACTAATTTGTGAAATGATATTTCAGGATTTCCTCTTGTTAATATGCCGTAATTTCAGATACAAAAAGGCGAAAAACCTATTCACGTTTTAGACATTCGTACTGCGATAATAAAATAGGCTCCCTACATTGATATTCCAACATTTCGTATGAGATATTCATTGAAGTAAAAGTGACTTTATGTTACATTGCAAAACAGCTAGAATTTTACAGTTTTACAGAAATATAAAGGTTTTTTTTTATACAAACGAATCAAAAATCAACAAGAGCAACAATGGGTGATCCTCTTTATAGTTTCAGTAAAGAAATTATTCTCCTCTTAATAAAACCAAAAAGCATGCTTCACCTAATTCGTTAGTTTTGGGGCGAGGATTCCTTTTAGTAGATAGCTCTTTCAAATGCGCTCGTTCTGCCAAAAAGCGGTTGCTGAAAAATAACGTTTTACATAATTTTATAAGACATTTGACCGAGTTGCTCTTTATGTTATATCCTAATGAAACTTTATATACAATGGGCATTCCATATATTATTTTTCGGTAATGTAAACTATTTTTAAATACCTAAATGCAGGTTGTACGTACCACTGCAGTCTGTAAAACTATGTGTAGCCGTTAGTGTCTTACAATGTTCAATATAAAAGTCAGTAGAACGTGCGTGCGTACGTGCCTCGTATAACTCTTGTGCGTCGTATCGTATAGCGTACTCTTATGAAAGTTAAATGTTAAAAAAATTATTAAACTCGACATTACGATGTTGAGAGATTTTAAAGATTGATATCTTTAATTAAAAATGCATACAGCTTCAGTAAAAGAAAGTCCTAAAGCCGTTGGTGTACTGAACACTCCTTACCGATTGGAAATTCTATGTTTGAGTACCATCAGCGCTTATATGAACAGTAGACTATTAATGTGGACTCTAGGGTGATTCACGTCATGGATGTTATGAACGCTGTATTCTATGCTCAGGCGACGGTGGATTATGTAGTGTTATCGGTCTTCTGCGTATAGCGCGATACTGTCACGCGGTACTGTAACACCTCATTATGACTTGCGGAAAGTGTACCGCGCTCGTCTGTCATTCCTCGATATGACTTGCGGAAAGTGTACCGTGCTTATCTATTATCATGTGACCGGACCTCTGTATATATTGGATTGCTGGAATAAACCTGGGGCTTTTTTGGGCCTGTCCCTCCTGGCCTGCGGCTGGAAGTCTTCGGTTCATCCCGGTCGAAAACACGACAGATTTAAGTTCCAAACTGCCATTCTGTGGCTTAGTCTTTAATAGATCCCTGCTTACGTTGTCTGTTGCTGTGAAAACGCTCCAGAAAATGAACAGGTTATTGTCTTTAGTTAACTGGCTTGACAATGGAACACGCAGGAACCAGTATGCATTTTTTATGACAAAGCAGAGTGATTGCATTCCGTTGATTGTTTATGTTCATTGAATCGCTGTTATTCCTCCGGTCATACTTTATTTTATTTTTTTCCAGGTAGAAGAAATTGTCCGGGCCAGGTCTTAGGCAACGTCCAGATGTTCCTGTACACCACAACACTGCTGCAGAAGTTCAACGTTTTTCCCGAATACCAGGACCAGCTCGACATCATAGGTTCCCCAGACCTAGCGACGGCTGATCCCCGTGTTCGAAAATTGCGCTTTGTCCCGCGATAACATCCCCGCCAAGAAGCACAATATGCAGCTATCGTATAGGGAGTATTCACTAGACGCCATATTTGTGGGTGCTGTTTAGATCGCATGCTCAGAACGAGCTCACTTCAATAGGCTGCTAAGACCAGCACTCTTGATGGTGCGGAATGCACGTTGCAAAAGAACAGTGGAAGCTCGCCATCAGCACGCGCTCAGCAGTTTCACACACAGCTATGGCCACCAGTGAATACTCCCTATACGTGTGAACTTAAAATAATCAAGTCTTACAATATCTCACTATGTTTGACGATTATGGACACGCATGTTTTAGACGCTTTTCGGCTGTTGTGTATGGGTGCCGCCATAACCTGACCTTCGTTTATGTTTATCTTCATTATGTACGCGTCGCTTTATCACTGTGGTTACACAAGAAGTTGTTTACCTACTAGACGCCATAGTGACCTTGTCCTTAAAGCGTTTTTGTATAGATTTGTTCCTGCTCATTTCACTGGTTGGTCAACTCAGCGAGGCAGCAGAAGGTATGTTATGGTGGCTCTATCTGGTATGCGTGAAAAGCGTCTGTAGGTTATCCTGTATTCAAGAGAACAAAACGAGGTTCTGGTGGCTTGTGCAACCTAGAGTCAGACGTTGATTTTGCTTCCGCTTTTCTATTCGCAATATACGCCACATTGTTTTTAAGGAGACGTCGCATCTCTCCACAACCTTCGTTTGTTTTTCTCGCTCTCTTTATGCAACGTTGGCCAAATGTCATGATATTTGTAGTATATTTGAAACTAATAAATACTTTGTGTGTGATCCAAGTCCATTCTGATAAACACAATAGGTGTACAAGCAATCAATTTCCCGCTTGTTAACTATGTGAAGCTTAGTAATCTAAGTTCCCCGCCCCACCCCCAGAAAAAAAGAACACCCACACACACACTTTTCCTTTTAACACTACGTTTCAGAAAGTGTAGCAAGTTTGCTTTATACTACAACAAAAACTAATCTTGCTCGGCATTATTTCTTTTTTCTTTTTTTTACACAGGGATTGAACCTTTTTGTGTAAAACCCATTATCAAAAATATCACTGCCCAAGACAAGCATACTCGCTTTACAGCAACTTATCATGGTATCATCCTGGTATCACGGGACCGCCCCACCATAGCCTCATGCTGACCTCCAGTTTAATTTTTTTGTTTTGTTTTGTGAGTACAGTGCGTTTTTTGCTGTGCTTGCTACTGCCGGGTCTTTCCTTTCGCGTTTTGAGGCGAAATTGCATTCTATGATTCATTTTATTTATTTCATTTATTAATAATGTCAGCCCGTTAGGGCTATTACAAGGCGAAAATTACAACTAAAAAAAACGTACACGTTAACAAGAAGAGCAAACGAACTACGCAGTCGGACAATAAAAAACGCCAATAGCGGATCAACAATGACGGGAACCCGCAGGTTTGCACGGTTAACCATGAGAACCACTTTATTTCGTATAAGGTGAAGTTGTATTTTATTCCTTTGGATTGTGGGGGACAATATATAGAAAAGACGGGGAGATACGTCAATCACCGGCTTCGAGATCACCACTCAGAAGTGTCACGGGCTTCTTCGGAATCGTATCATCCCATCGTTCTTCATGCCCGTACGTGTCATGGCTGCGCACCATCTTTCTATCAAACTAAAATTGTGGTGAAATACAAGAGCCGATATGGTAGAGAAATCGTGAAATCATACACCATAAACGCAGTTCAAAATAACGTTCCCGCGCCTTCACTACTTCGTTCCAAAAACTGAAATTGAATTCTTGACGCCTGAACTGGCTTATGTTCAATATCCACCCCCATCCGATAAGGTACTTCTTACCGCAAATCATTTGTTCTTTCTTTCTTTTTCTTTCTTTCTTTCTTTTCCTCACTTCTTTTTTTTATAGTTCTTATACAAGTTTTATTGACTTTACTTTCCCTCTTCACACGTCCCTTTCGCTCACTTTTTTTACCGACGGGTCGGACTACAAAGAATAAATTTGAAATCATTTATGTACCTGAGAGTTGTAAGATGTGTCGTCCATACCAAAATGTGTGTTTCATTCTTTCAGCGTCAGTTTTCATGAATAATAAACGCTTAGGTCAAGTGGTAGAAAAATATTAAAAAGTAACACACATTCACCTCCATCGACACCAAAAACAAATGACACTGACAAATCGCGATGTGTAGTGCGCATTTCAAACAATATTTTCGATGCATTTAAACAATTAAGTGAGGGATGTACGTGACACAATTTTATCGTGCGAAGCATTTCACTCTTTGATAGCTCAAGGGAAGAAACTGAATTCAAAATATCCATTACGAACGGATCAGTTTTTAATAAACATGAAATGGGGATGCCTTGAGGAATCGCCTGTGGGTGTTTCCACGTCAGACCGAACAATAACTATCTAGGTCATTTTTTTATATTTATGTAATAAATATATGTGAAATCCATGTTCTTGGGAGGCCCATTCAGGAATATGTGAACGCCGTAGCTAAAGTTTTCTTAGAAATATTAAATTGAGAATCTCGAGGCGTGGACATCGCCGAAAGTTCACTAAGGCAATTTGCACAGCTAGCCGCCAATGTAAAACCAAAGTAGGCAGGTCGTCAAACTTTTTTTTCATTTATTTTATAAACAATTTACAACATGCACACGATATATTAAAATTCGCTCTAATTTCGCAATACAGGGATCTGTAAACGTCTTTTTGTTTAAATAAGCTTCCCAATAAAATACGGCAAAAAGAATATCCTTACCTCATTTCGGCAAACACTCACGTCAAACCAAGCGCACGGTCGTTTGTTGTTATGATGCTCAGCTGTCTGCAATGGCTGTCGAGAAGAAGTGTTGTTGCTCGCGCTGACAACATTTTTATTCCACTAATTTACGAGAAATGCACAGCACATGTGATCTTGGCGGATCTTGAAGGATCACGAAAGCGAAAGAACATATTTTATAGCATATTTTTTTAGTTACCTTAGTTGTTGATGTAATTTACGACTGCTTGCATGTGAATATCGGATTCGAAAATTCCCCCTCCCCCCCCCCCCGGCACACACACACCCAGTCGTCACCTGCAGAAAAGTGGCCATTCCACAGCGGCTTGGGGTCGTCACTTTGCTCAAAGGCTAGTCACTCGCCCTTTCGGGTAGTCACAGCCTCCAAAACACCATATTAACTAACCAGGGTAGTCATTTTTTAGAGTGTGGCCACTCTTATCGCGGCCACTGTCCCGTGTGTATGAATCCCCACGCAAAGATTTTTTTCTATGCGCCTTCTTTTCTCCTTAGATACCACTTTCTTTGTTACCTTTATCTTATGCAGGCCGGTGTCGCACACTATGTTCAACCGGTACATCAGTGAAACGCTCGCGTCGCAACAGCAAAAATGTCATGCCAGCTGGTGAAGCAACAAAACCTCTCTATTCGGGATGAATAAAGGCATTATATAAACACAATTTAGTGAGCCAAACAGGGGTTAAAAGAAGGAGCCGTTTCGCTCAGCCAACGGGAAATGGGCCTTTATTTCGCCTCCTTTCGCGGTTACAGACGCAGCCGGCTCCGCTGAATGGGATAGTTATGTTTTCGCATAGAAAAGTTCAGAAACAACCTGGAATTGCAACAAACCGAGCGAAGCACGTAAGAAACAATGTGACGATACTGTGCCGCTAACCTCCAGACCAAAACCGAAAGTAATCAAAAACCCTAGGCGTTGGAAGTGCCATCTGTGAGAAGCGGTCGCAAACCGCGGCATTCCGTCCGCTGCTTCTTCCGGACAACCTTCCCACATAGACAAAGAGTTTTTTTTTTTTTTTACTTCTAAATTTTTTTTTTTTTTGGTAATGGTCAGTGTGGGAACTTTGGCATCTATGCTCGAACGGCTGGGGCTACGTTCTGGCGGAGTTTGAGCTCTCCGCGATATCTTGTTTACTTTTGCGGTGCAAAAAACAGGGTTCGCTTTTCTCGGAGATATCCTGTGTTGTTCAAGGCACAATATTACTACATCATCAGCGATAGCTGCATTTCTTGCGGTGGCTTACGAAGCATAAATACATTTGGACAGAACGCTGAAATGCTCCCACCAACAAGGTAAGCTTAAGAGTATCGTTATAAACGAGGTGCGTATCACTTCTGCCTTAACCCTAGAAGTTGTAACAGACCGGATGTCGGCGCACGTAAAACTGGGCTATAAAATGCACGTGTGTGCTGTGGAAGGTCCTTGACTGCAGTAGAGGATCTGTCGAATGCAGAACCCTTGAAAGCGAAAAAACAGGATATGTGCACAGATGGCTCAGAGGATGGGCCGTTCAAAGTTTCGTTTATCAGTCGGCAGTTAACTAATAGAAAATGTTTAGCAAATTCTGAGACTAGTTCGCGCGGTGGGTGGTGTGTATCGTTCCACTGGTATAAAATATCACCCGGGTGAAAGCGCCAAATAGATTGTGCCCACAGATTTTAGTCGAGTGCTATTTTAACTTGGATTAGAGACCAATCGTCCTCAATTCTAAACTCCTATATTTAAACGCGCCTCATATTGCCAATTAGTCGTTCAAGATTATACTACCATGAACGATAAATTACATCTCGAGCACCACACATCAGAGGTCAGTACATTTTCTTTTACCTTTGTAATAATATCACCTAATTACCTAAATCCTATTTCACTACCTTGTGCAAGATTATTTTTTCTCTCTTTCGGCATAAAACTTCAATTGCACAGAAGTAATCTCGAAGTGTGAAGCACGCAAATAATATTGGGGTAACTTCAAAGGCAGCTATTGGTGTATTTTCATTATTTGATACATTGGCATGCCACTCTATCCTTTAAACAGAATATCCGAATAAGTACAAATTTTGTTTTTATAATCTGTTTGTATATGAACTCAAAACGGGTACCAGTACATCCTGAAAAAAAAAGAAAGATATTTCATACTCCTTGTTTTTCTGGCGCTATCTTGATTCCACGTCAAAATTAATATTAGCCTTCAAGTCGGTTGTTGTAGTTCTTACTTGAACCAAACTAATGGCATCTGGTTCGGACCTTTAGAGCTATATTTTCTCGGAGAATGAGCGTTCGTCGAGGAATAGTTTATTTTTGCCGTGAAAAGAACTGTAAATTGTTTCGGGGGACACTCAGCATATTTTCATACATTGTAACTAACCTTAAGATTACATCTTTATCCATCAGGTATTAAACGCGCTTGAGCGTAATACAACCGTGAGATACAGGCAGTCATATTTTCCGTACATAAAAATGATTTTTTTTTCTACCATATCTTTTGTGTACCAAAATTTGCTTCGCAGGTCTCAGCAGAAACCAGATGCGTGTAAGTCGTGATAAAAGTGAGGTTTTTAAGAATAAATAGTACATAACAGCGAATCTTTATCTTCAGAAAGACTGACATAGCTTCGCATATCTATCCTACATTGCATTCTTGAGCGAAACGAAATTTATCTAAATCACGGGAAAATAACACAACAGGTAAAACACACTACTGTTCAAGTTTTTTTTTATTTTATTTTGAAAGCGTGAATGCTTCTTGTGATTTCTGGTACGCAGTAAGATACTTGGTTCGTAATTTATTAATGCCTGTTTTGTACTAAAACTGCAGAGCTCGGAACTTTTTCAATGGGCGTTCAGCATCGTTGCCACCGCTTTGGTATGCTGGTTGGGTCTAATTAGTCTACGTAGAGTCATTCGACCCCAAGCAAAGAAACAACCTCCTGGACCCTGGGAAATTCCGTTGGTCGGAAGCTTGGGCATCAACAACACCGCCTCGTTGTCCCGAAAATCGGTTGAGTGGGAGAAGCGCTATGGTCCCATATTCAGGTAAAATAGTTTTGTGTAATATAAATCATTCCTTTATTTCCAGAAGGACCCAACGTTGAAGGAGACGAGCGGAGAAAGCTCTCATATACAGCTTTACTTGCCCCATGCCCTGTCCTCCCCTCCCCCCCCCCCCCCCCCAAAAAAAAAATGAGAACAGAAGAGCAGGTATCAAATATGTCCTATAACACATTTACAAGGAACGACAAAAAAAATCATTGCTGTACTTTGTTGGGTTATTCCATCTTATAGTACGCCCGATTCGCAAGCCACGCTCCAGTCGTTCCCAAGGTAGTCACACAACACAGCAAGGGCAATCAAACGGCTTACTAACTCATATTCCGTCGCCCCAAGTCCCGTTCCCCTCCGGTGGCGGCTGCAGCTGAGCGGCTCCTCCATTAATCAAGACCATCTACTAATAAACATCTCTGAGTCGAGACTCGTCTCTAGTCAAAACCTCCGATAAAACCTACCGATAAAAGCCCCATCATGACTGTCCCTCAAAGACTGCTAACGGAAGACCGTCAAATCAAGACTCTCAAATGAAGAATCCCAGCGGAGACCGTCAGTGAAGACCTTCAGTGAAGACTGCAGTGAAGACCCCTAGACCCTCGCCTGCTATATCCTTATATAGCCAGCCAGACCCCTTTGTCTGCCGCCCGCTCTCGCTCCTACCGAGACTCTCATGCCCATATAAGGCCACGGGCGTGCGCTACGGCACCTGTCCAGCGAGAAACTCCGGCTCAGCACTGTATAACGCAAACCTCAATGGAGGTTCGCCAGTAGGAAAGCGAATCACGCCATCCTTGGCGCTGTTTACGTGGCGGGTTTCAAAAGGTACCAAACTGGCGGGGAATATGCATGGGCTTCGGCACCGGAAACGTAGAGGCAAAGTCAAAGGTTATTTACAGCCTATACACTAGAAAACTATTCACTATACATCTATGTAATCAAAGGGGAAAAAGCTCACTTGTTCACATAGCGAGTTGCCGTTGAAATTAGACGATTGGGTTCAAAATTATCGTGTCCGTCAGATGTTTCCCGCTAGGTTGTCCATATCAATATTTCTTGCGCAAAATTGGTTGAGAATGTCGGAAGAGTTTACGTAGCTGTATGCTAACCGTAAAATATTTCCAAAGGTTTTCACTCAATATGAATATACACTTTGGGAAATTAAAAAAGAATTGTCTGACAATAATTAAAATTTAAACAAATGCTTCTCATTATTTTTTTAGATGAGTATATATTGCAGATCGATTTATATAAGCAGTGCTCCATACAAGGTAACCTTAATTTATGTGGGAATCAAAATAATGAATCATATACTTACTGCTGAACGCGGTCGCATTTCTTTAAGTCACCCCCTCAAATATTTTGGACGCCCCACGAAACGCGTGCGTAAGCGCAAAACAGTGAGGCACACGTGCGTCTTTTTACCTGACCGCGTCCATAAGCGAGTTGTCGGACTAGGCGCTCGATGGATGTGCCGCAGTCTTCACGAAGACCCCACAGGAGCAGCGAACGGACTAAAGAGGCTGATAGCTGAACAGAAGCGACATAACACCAAAGAGACGCCGTGGGAGAGGAAACGACGTCTGGCGAGGGATAGAGCGGATATATAATGTTATGTCGCCCGCTATAGAGTTCGTCGCAATTTAACCAACGAAATATGGCTTACGAAGGAGACAAGGTTATCGTGCATCTACTTCGTGAAAGAATGGTCAACGTGCAGGCGAGCAGGTGCGTAATAATCATGATGTTTAAACCCTGACACTGGGAAGGAAACTTGAGGATACACTAGAAGAGGCAGAAGAAATGTGACAGAACTTGTGGAGACCTTGGGAAAACGGTATAAAAGCGTTGCAATAAAGTAAATTTTGCTACGCTGTACTTGTGACGCTTGTCTGTTATCTTTATTGTGTCTCTTCAAGTATATCTTCAAGTTTCCTTGACAGTCTAAGAGCTTAAACATCATGATTTATATCTACGTAGTCGGCAGCCGAGCACCGCAGGAATATAGTACCAGCAGTTCTTGTTTAGTTCATGTCTGGGGGGGGGGGGGGGGTGTTTACTGTGCAATCGTTAGCTTGAGAAACTACTGTATTATTTTGAGTATTTTATGTTAGTACGCTACATATTTACAGAGAGCATGAATTGGAATTGCTCAGCTGGTGACTCGGTGGTTGGAATCACTGAAGCGCTGGTCTCGTGTCGCGCTTCTCGCGACTGTCGTCAGGTTCGATGCTGTTTGTGTCATGGGCCACTCCAGCCTCATTTTCTTCCTCGTTGTCGTGGTTCCTTCAAGTTCAATCATATCTTGCATGACGTATCTCGGTAACATTAAAATTCAAGGAATTCAGGTTGAACACGATGCATATTATCGCGTTTCGTCAAGATCACGGCTCATATTAAATTAAGTGTTTTAATAATCCATATTGCATTGAAATTTATTGTTTCATATTCAGTATATAAAGGCATGCTTGTTTTGTGGCGAATTCCAAAATGTTGCGCATTCAGAGCGCTCGTCGACGAATAAACACCGAACGACCAGCTTTTTTGTGAAAGGATTTTCTTTAACTGCCTCGTCCTGTCACGGAGGACACACACAGAGGCAAGGTGCCCAGGGGCGTGTTTAGGTTTCGGGGCGTGTGTTAAACTTCACTATGGAAACAACCAAACAGAGAGCGCTGAGGTCTTTCCCCGACAGCCCCAAAGTATTCACCCGCTATGTAGATGATTGCTTCTGCACTTTCGAGAAATCGGACGTCAATAATTTTCTGCACACCTCATTTCCACTTATCTCTATTATCGGGGGCTGAATAGCCAATAGCCGCTCTCCGAGCAGGGCGCAGATGAAGCCACCGGAAGTTTGATGCTTGTCCCAGAAGTCGGGCGTCTGCTCGGCTTCCTAGTGCCCTTAGTCGAGGTATACACGAACTCTATCTCTGTTACGTCACGGCGCGGTGGTGGCGCGTCGGTCGCACTTCCGGTCTGGGGCTGTGGGCGGAAGGCCCCATGTGAGGCGTGTATTCCTGCGTTGTTTTGAAAGGAACCTGACGAAAACATGCTTTTTCGTCAAACCGCCACGACTGGGGCTGTACTAAAAGAGTCGAGAAAGGTTTGAAGGTCAGTTTTCATGTTCTCGGTTCGTCCGAGACCATGGATATGTGCTGTAAAAATGGTAAACCAGACGCCGCCGGACCACAATTGCTTGGGCGGGAAGCACTTTGGGTTGAATTCACGGATACTTGTGGTCATCAGATTTATTTGTTTTGTTCCAACATGAACGCCGGAAAACCGTCAAGCTGTACGGCCCACCTGCGGACTACGTTCAGTGCGTCTTGAAGTTCGAACGGCCGTCTGATCGTTCGAACTGTCGTCTGCTCTTTCAAACGCTTCTGCTTGTCGTCTGCTCTTTTAGACGACACCGGCCCGTAGACGAAATGTTGGCCCGGTACTTGCGATAAGAAGTAAGTGCAGGCCTCAAAAGACTTAAGCTTGAAGGTTGGTAAGCAGGCTCCACGTAAACAGTAGATACAAGGAGATGTTGATTATTGTTACCAGCGGCCATCACCGACTTGTTATGCCTGATTCACTTCGTCCGATTCTGCTTGCGATTTTCAGTATCGACGTCGACCATCTCAGCTACGGTTCACGCTTTTGCAGCCCGAGCGACGTCGCGACTGAAAATTGCGAGCAAAATCTCATCATGTGAGTCAGGCTTTAGCGTACATTCTGCGGCGTCCACGCGGAATGAATCGCCGCATGTCAGATTATTCACGCGAAGTTTTGCGGTGTAACGAGCCTCGTTAATTTCGCTGACGCCGCTCATGTAGTCAGACATTGCCAGGAAGACGTAGAATCAACAATTCGAAAGCGATAAAGGGCAGGGGGACTCACACCGACGCCGACAACATCGCATTTCAATGGTTTGTTTATGGGCGACGGCGAGCTTGTTGCCCACACCCCCACCGCGCATGCGCGGCGCCGGTGGCGTCCACTAGGGGCGCTCCGGGCGCTCCGGTTTGTTTGTAAACATGAGTTGGTGTATTGGTCCATATTTTCCGGTGTTTTTGAGAGTATTTTAATAATCATGCTCCGAAATAAATCCCGAGAATGAGGCATGTGAACGTGGGGCATATACACACTTGGTTAACTAGAATCTCAAAATGTTTCCATTGAATGGCTTCCTATTGTACTTCTCGGGTCTGCATGCGCTTTTACTTCGCAACAAGCAGGCTCTCTTTAGGTGACAAGCAAAAATGCATCCCTCTCCACGCTTTATGAACCAGCACTCGGAAGGGTTACAGAGCCTGCCAAGCGCTCACTTCCGGGACAAGCCGCTTACTTCTGGTGGCTTCACACCTGTATGCTGAATGCGCCATCCATCCCCTACAATTGAGATCAGTGCTCAACTCCATCGAGCCGGCAATTCTGTTAACCGTGAAATGCGGGACGGACTGGACCCAGCCGTTCCTTGACGTGCTGGTCAACAGGCGAAGGAAGATTCAAAGTCTACGGTGTAGAGAAAACCAACACACAACGGACGCTATCTCGATTCTTATTATAACCACTCAACGAGTCAAAAAGCGTCAATAGTTTCGACACACCTGCGTAGGGCAAAGACTGTCTGCCCGTCGGAAACCGACAAAAAGAACAAGAAGGAGAGCATCATTGCAGACCTTAAGAAAAATGGCTACTCTAGTAGACTCATTGGACGCATCGCCCGACGAAAAAGTCTTGCCAGACAAAACCAGAAGCCACTAGAAGAAAGGCAGCCCCATTGAGTGGCGAGCATCAGCGTCCCCTACGTAAAGGGGACTAGCAAACTGCTGGCGCGAGTACTGGGGAAGAAGAAATTCTGAAACCATTTTGTTCTTAGCCCGAGACTGAGGCAGGAAAAGAGGAAAGTTTCAAAGTAGAAGAAAAATGAACAGTCGAGGACACGTCTCTAACACAGCTAAAGACAAGTTTATTTGGTCACCCTCTTATATACACTCCACGAACTTCACCACAGAACCTTCTCGCCCTTTTCGACCTCCAAAGCCAAAATATAACAAAGGTCTCATCCCTTTCCACCACAATTGTCGACCTCCAAAGCCAATTTCGACCTCCAAAGCCAAAATATAACAAAGGTCTCATCCCTTTCCACCACAATTGTCAAACGACCTTGAACAATCTTGACGTCTTCCACAAAACAACACACTCTAACTCCCCGGAAGACAATTGACCGAACCTTCGCGTACATAGCACCCTCCCCTCTACTGTCCGGCCCACAATCCTAACACGCGAAGGTTCGGTCAATTGTCTTCCGGGGAGTTAGAGTGTGTTGTTTTGTGGAAGACGTCAAGATTGTTCAAGGTCGTTTGACAATTGTGGTGGAAAGGGATGAGACCTTTGTTATATTTTGGCTTTGGAGGTCGAAAAGGGCGAGAAGGTTCTGTGGTGAAGTTCGTGGAGTGTATATAAGAGGGTGACCAAATAAACTTGTCTTTAGCTGTGTTAGAGACGTGTCCTCGACTGTTCATTTTTCTTCTACTTTGAAACTTTCCTCTTTTCCTGCCTCAGTCTCGGGCTAAGAACAAAATGGTTAACATCCACCAGCTCGCCTGCGCACTCACTGCATTATCAAGAAATTCTGGTGGCCCACTGGCTCGTGTCCACACTAGGTAGGTTTATGCTAAGACCCAAATATCATGCACCAAAAGAAAGAGCACAGGGCGTGGTGTTTCACGATTCCAAGCGATAGGTGCCCGCAACCTACATCGGCGAGGCGAATATAATTGATGTAGCCATGCAGGCGAGTTCGTTCATGGCTTAATTAATTAAAAACATCGCGCAAAAAACAGGGACTGGAAAAGAAGCACACGGGACGAGCGCTGACTATCAACTGAACATTTACTGAAAAAACGGCTCGAACAAGAAACCACCCTAAAATCAAGCAACACCGTACAACAATGACGTGTCGCTCACCAGGCATCAATAAAGTCTATCTCTTTCTTCGCAGGTAAACTAAAAGCTGGCTTACGCAGTGGTCTCGCGCCTGTTTTTTTTTTAAATATTATTTTCTGCTAAATTATATTAACTCGTAAGCATTAACTGTCCCATGGAGCGAAGCCGGCGTTGTCTGTAGCCGCTGTCAGTTGCAGCGAAAAACGGCACCTAAATTCCCCGGCACCTAAATTCCCATTGGCTGAGCGAAACAGCAGCAACGCAGATGCTTCGTCACGGGAGCTCAAGGTCAAAGCGGACGCGCCTCAGAGATAAAACACAAAGAAATGCACAGCAACGCAGAGGCTTCGTCACGGAAGCTGTCGTGAAGCCGGCGGAGTTCGCCGCGCCTGCGCAGTGGGGGAGCGTGATGTCACCGCAGGAGCGCAGTGTGAAAAAGGAGGAGAGCGCCTTTAGAGCGCGCGACACTAGAGCGCCAACGTTAGAGCGCGCGACACGAGGGCGCTGCGACAGTAGCGCGCTTGACATTATCTCCCGAGAGCGCACGACCAGTTGAGCGCGCGACACGAGAGCGCACGACCAGTTGAGCGCGCGACACGAGAGCGCACGACCAGTTGAGCGCGCGACACGAGAGCGCATGACCAGTTGACCGAGCGACACGAGAGCGCGCGACACGAGAGCGCACGACCAGTTGAGCGCGCGACACGAGAGCGCACGACCAGTTGAGCGCGCGACACGGGAGCGCACGACCAGTTGAGCGCGCGACACGGGAGCGCACGACTATGTTTGAGCGCGCGACACGAGAGCGCACGACCAGTTGAGCGCGCGACACGAGAGCGCACGACCAGTTGAACGCGCGACACGGGAGCGCACGACCATATTTGAGCGCGCGACACGAGAGCGCACGACCAGTTGAGCGCGCGACACGAGAGCGCACGACCAGTTGAGCGCGCGACACGAGAGCGCACGACCAGTTGAGCGCGCGACGCACGGGAGCGCACGACTATATTTGAGCGCGCGACACGAGAGCGCACGACCAGTTGAGCGCGCGACACGAGAGCGCACGACCAGTTGAGCGCGCGACACGAGAGCGCACAACCAGTTGAGCGCGCGACATGAGAGCGCAACCATTTGAGCAAACACCGGAAAATGTGTAATGTACCCGCGGCTCCACAGACAGAACAAAATTGTGCGACTCATCGGATTGAAGCATTGGTGATTTTTGATTGATTGAATATGCCTTTAATAAAAAATAAAAATAAAACGGGTACGACTCTTTCTAACCAACTGTTTAGTGACATCGGAGAGAAAAGGGGGCAGGGGAGTGGGCTGGTGCATATAGGTACCAGGAAAGGTTGCAGTCGAGTGGAGCAGCGAGTCGATAAGATTTCTTCATAGTGCTTGGGTGCTTATTTATATACTATAAATAATTTACTTTTGCCATATTTGGTGTATTCTTGACAGGCATTTGGGCTTCGGTTTATTTAGTGGCTATCTAGACGTCCCTCGCATAAGTTTAGTATTCTGGCGTCCATGTCCGTATGGAGAAAGATCACCGCTAAAAAGTATTAGTAAAAAGCTCATTGAAGTAAAGCTTAGCGCAATGTTATCGGACGCAGATCTTTCCAGCGTTTTGAGGGATACAGGAAAACCTCCCCTGCGAATTTGTGATATAGTACAAAATCAAAGAACTAATGAAGCCTTCGATAAATCTTTGATTTAGAAAATGTTAGAGAAAAAGTAAAAAAATTAGAGAAGAAAACATTGCAGCTGACCTAGGCTAGGTCAGCTGCAATGTTTTTTTGTTGTTTTCTTTCTGCAAAAATGCACACTGAAGATTTTTTTTTTCAGCTAGCTTTATGTAACACTTTTTGGTTTGTCACACGCAAACATTTCATCGACTCATTTCGCAATGTCACTGCAAAATTCCGCGGCATAAACCCCTGCCAATTTTACATAAAACACGCGATGCCCGAACAAGTGGTCGGTCTGGTCGGGCCACTCGCGCTGGACTGGTTGTGCGCTCTCGTGACGGGCGCTCTGGAGTCTAATGGTGAATTCCGCTCGCAGATCTCGAGCGCTCCAAAAGCGCTCCATTTTGAGCGCGCATATTCCCGCTCGCAGATCTGGCTGGACTTGGTCATCATCCGCTCGTAGATCTCTGGCAGCTACCGCCCCGTGGAGCGCCTCCAGCTCCGCCAAACTTGATCTGCGGGATTCGAGAGATCTACCCGGAACTTGACAGAGCGCCACAGAGCGCGCTACGTCATTTCCCTCCCAGGACGGTGGCGCATGCGCAACGCGGCGTTGCCGGCGACCGGCCGCGCTTCCGCGCCGTCGACGAAGGGACGGGGGACGGTGCCGAGTCGGTCGAGATGGGTCTTCTTGGATGCATCGGTTGTTTTCGCGGGATTGTGACGGCTCGGACGCTTCTACCTCGCGCTGAAAGCCGGGAGAGGAGCGTGACAAATCGGAAGCGCTGACATCTGTGATCGTGAGAGGAAGAACGAGAAAAAGAACGGCAGAAAATCGGAAGGAGGCCGACGCAAGGTTAGGCCTGTTCATTTTGCCGCCACTGATTGTTTACTTTTTTTACGCTGCATGCCGCCGACGTTTTCTCGCGCAATAAAGCAAGAACAGATTAGGCAACGACTGTGCCAGTGATGGTTTGTTACCTCTGTGTTTATTAAAGTCGTATCAGAAATTTGAACTCCACCGATGGCAATCGCTGTGCGTGCCCCGCCGCTTCGAGGCGGCCGAAAGGTATGTGACGGTGGCGAATGCGGACGTCTTCCTCGTTATTTGTGACATGGGCTCCGTGGAGTGGATATTTTCGCCCGTCCTGTGTCGCGTAGTATTTCTGCAGCTAAGCAATGACAGTTGTCACTGGTCGTCGGAAAGATCAGTCGGCTAAGCGTTGGGGGCTCGTCAAGTTCGAGCAGCGGCCATCTTGAACGGCCAAGGGGTAGCGGTGGGAGCGGGGGAGGCGTCGCTCCAAAAAGGCGAGTTCATCTTCCGCTCGTCGATTCGGAGTGTGTCCCACGGAGCGGAATTTGCCTCCCTCGCGGATTTTAGAAAGCGCTCCGGATCTACGAGTGGAATTCACCATAAGGCAGGGTGTCGAACCGGAACCGAACCGAACCGAAAACCGGAACAGAACCGTTATTTTTAGCCGAACCGGAACTGAACCGAACCGAAATCTTCGCCGCCATCTTGGAACTGAACCGGAACGGAACCGAAAAAAATATAACGGTAACCGGTTCAAAACGGTTCAAGGTAATTTTTTTTCTTTTTGTTAGTATCCCAACATGAACATAGGGGAATAAAAAATTGGCTGCTGTATTTCTATCTATTGATCAAATCGACATATACAGAATTGCAATGTATGGTAAATTGCGGGTTTTCATGGCGCTTTTGTATTGGTACTATGATTAACCATCTGTCACGTTGTCACGTGACATCATGGTGTCAATACATGTATTCAAAAATGTCACGTGACCCCGTGACGTCACGTGACTCACTGCGTCAACTCAATTTAATTTGAGGAAGTCACCAGATGTATTAACCTTGTTGACAGCGTGACGTAACATGACATCACAATTTTGCACCGAGAGTCACGTTACACCGTGACGTAAGCGATTCCCATAACCCCGAGTCGAGTGCTCGGGTTCATGACAATCAGCATCGCCAAACATTCGAATAACGGCTCATGTCCAATTAAATATGATAATAGCCCAACTCTGACAATATCTGAAGCTCAGCCCAAGCTTTTGCTTTCCAAACCCTAGCCGCCTAGGGCATGACTATGATGAACGCTGACGGTATATAATTAGCGTCAGATCACGTGGCCGCTTGTTCAAATTGCGAGTTGAGGAGGGGATCGACAGCTGTCTCTTCTTTATTTTTTCTGCATCTGCTATTGCGCAGAGGGAAAATCTAATTTCGGATGAGTTTTCTGCAAGCTATCAACGTCAGGAGGTTACTTCTTAACAGTATTTGTTGAAAGTACTAAAAAATGTTGCAAGACCAGTATTTCCATCATTGAGGCACCCAAACATTTTTTCGTTGTTGCTGAACTGCATCCGAAAGATGTCCCCGATAATCAGAAGTATTGAAATGACTAAATGCGACTTATTAATATGACGTTACATAGAACTACATGTGTGTATGAAAGGAATACCTAAAAAAAAAAGATTTTAGTGACCTCAGAGGGACAGCTGAACGTTGGCAGTCGCTGTAAGTCTCACACGAGCGTCGTTCTCAAGTTATTGCCCAAGTTTCGACCCCCTGTGTATTTTGCTTAAAGAAGCTATAAAAAGATTTCTATACATCACTAAATTCTACTCAGGATCACTCCCTGACGTTAATAACTGATTGAACTTGGCTTTGCTCTTTTTCTAAGCAATGGCAGTCGCCAAAAAATTAGAGAAATATGAGCATCGTTCATCCCCTCACCTCGGAGCCAGAAGCGGCCACGTGGCCTGGTGCCTATCTTATGCCGCCAACGTTAATCATACCCTCGCGCTGGGGTTGGAAAGAAAGAAACGGGTGCTGAGCTCCAGGCATTGTTAGACTTTGGCTATTCTCATCACCGCAGTGGTTGGACACGAGCCACTACCCGAGTGTCCGCCGAGGCATTGATTGTTACGAGCAGATGTACAGTGCTCACGTAGTTCTTTTGTTCAATCCATGAGCAGCGCTCGACTGTCGTCAGGCGGGTGGTTTTGATCCCACAATTACGACGTCAATCTTTACGAAGGCAAGACTAAAATAAATAGTCTCATTTTATCCTCGCAATTTCAACACGACAAAGAAGCTTCTGAATTAGTGGCGGCCTGTGCAAGTATACTTGGGCCAGACTAGGACCAGTACGCCTCAAAAAATCATGAACATTCCAACCCGATATCGTTTTATGACCCCTTTAATCTTCACGGGGTGCAACATGAAAGCAATGAAGGGTTGCTGTTAATAAGTGACAAATAAAATTGTCGAATTAGCACACACAAACGCAGGAGGCAATTCCTCAGGAATACTTTCAGCCTTTCTACTCTGGTGAAGAAGGAAGACCAGTGAAGCTGTACTATTGTGGGAATGAATGTGGGACAGCTACCGCCACTCATAGATGGCGGTAGCTGTCCAGAGTTAAGTGTCATCATTTATTTGCTGACGGACACGATACTGGGAAAACTAGCCCTTAACAGCTCCGCTGTAAAAAAGAAGTGTGTGTGCGTGTGTGTGTGTGGTGGGGGGTTAGTTTTAAAAACATATTGTGTTGTAAAGGTTCCTCTTCCCGCATCTTTGGCGCAGACCAAAAAGCGTGGCCCCGGAAACTGCTTTGTTTGCAAAAACGCTCTTGTTATAAAGCACGTTTTTGTCGTGCCAGACGCTCGCGCCGTTTCTCACGACGATGCACTAAGAATAATGATACGTTCCTTTCAAATACTTGGCTTTCACTGAGCATGAACCTCCTTTAGCGTGCATTTTGCACCATCGAATTCGATTTTCTCAGCAAGAAGAAATCACAATCACCACCAGCCTATAGTGTGATGACGTCACGTGCATACCATGTTAAACAGTTCAGCTTTCTGGTGAAACGTGATGTTCGCAACACTAGCATTAGATGTCCTAATTGTAAAGTTGTGCAGTATTTATAGCAGTCTCGCGATGCTATATGGCAGCCTAGAGAAATGTTAGAGCGCATGACTATTCAAGCATAGTGTCGTAAAGTGAGGGCCCAAAACAAGCGCAGGTAAAACCGAATATAACATTAGCCTCCCGAAGAAGTATTTCGCGAAGTTTCGAGCTCATGCAAGCTGATGAAATGCGATTTATACTAAGACTTTAAAAATCTTTGTCTGTCCTTCGTGCTATTTATGTAAAATTATCAATTTCATTGCGTGCATCTTTACGCATCTCTTTTTTGCAGTAAGGCGTTCTGTAAGGGATTATTTAGAAAAATAACATTAATTATCTCTCTCTTTTTGAACATTTCGTGTATTTGACTTCCAATTTATCACGTGAGCACAGAGTCCTTTTGGCGTACCCTGCAACCCGATGTTTCACACTGCCAATCAGTAAACAGAAAAACACTTTTTTGCAGACTCTACAGCTCGCGTAGTTTCGAGTATCGTCCTTCCGCGTCGGTCTCAAGCGGTTATGTGAACTTTATAAAGTAAAATTTATTGATCATTATAAGAATGTATTTATTACTAACTGAATATTTGACAACATAAAGGGCTGGCCACCCTAAAGGAATGCCCCCAAATTATCTGAAAGGTGTTCTGCCAATCTTTTCCGGCGTTTTTATCCCCGACAGGCACGTTGTAAGTGAAATGGGACAGCCTTACACACATTTCTGATTTTGAAGCTAATTTAAATAACTATGTGTTTCTCACACATAAAACTTTTCAAACATATAGAAGTCTGCTATTGCCTCTTTTATGTGGTGAACATTACTTTTATGTGTGTGTGGGCTGGACAAAAACAAAGTAAACAGGGGCGCGCGGCGGAACTATGACGATTACGCACGCAAACCATCAGAAAGTGTCCAGTTAAGTAGCTGCCATGTAGAGTAGAACGTGAAATACTACTTCGTTTTACTTAACGAAAAAGAATCTTGGAGGACGCTTAAGCTTCGCCTTTAAAAGTGGAACGCGATAGCGTTAACGGGCCTCGTTTGCATCGCATTCTCATGTGCCGCGCAAGCGTGCCTCGCGTGGCCTAGTCCAAAGCGTCTGACTCGCAACCGAAGGGTCAGGGGTTCGAATCCCGCCTAAAATTCTTACTTTTTGTATTCTTTAAGGCAAAGAAATTACTTTAAAAAGTGAGATTATTTGAGACATACGGCGACCTTTAATTCGCATTACATGTCATGTTTTAATCACTCTAATTCCATGCGTGATGTCACGTTTCACGTGGGCATTGTGGGTTGCTTGAAATTATTGCTCGAGGGCATGTAGCTCTGACGTCATGACCCTATCGACCAATCAGGATTTTCCAGTCACGCCACCGACATCGGCTTTTCTGCGACATGAGCTCCTTAACGCTATCGTGTTAAAATCATCAATTAGCAAGGGTGATGCTCATTTGCAAATTAAATTGACCGGCATCTTGTCAAGAACAAACCTCAACAGCCAGGCTATGCCAGCTTATCCTGTATAAGAAAATGTTCACTTGGGCAAGCGCTATTTTGGGCCAGATTCGATCTGAGTGCGAAGGTGCGTATAGATTAGAGTGAACAGTTGCGATTACTCCTTGCTGCATGATTAGTTGCATGCATGCGGTGCTGAGTGTAAACAATGTTTGGTTAGAACAACAAGCATTTTGATTGCCGCTCGGTATTTCTATAAAAAATAGACTATCCTAAAACTTTCGTGACATTTTAAAAATGTCATTGCTTTTAGCTCAGTTGTGTCGTCATTTCATGATATATATGGCCACGAGGTGCTCATTTCATAATTCTATGCGATGTAATTAATTCCTTAGTTCAAGGACACAATCACGATTTCAATTTTAATACTGCGACACAAAGTTGTACCAATCACGGGTATTTTAGGTAACCTACCACACTTCACGACAACATTTTATAACGTGTAAATAGATCAGCTTGAACTTTAGAAGTTTACTTAAACACTAAGAAAGGACAAGAAAATACAGTATAGTTCTAAATTTAAAGCTGATCTATTTACAGGTACGTACGAACAAGCTCAACTCTTTACTGTTGTACTTAAACATTTTGATTCAGGTAAAATATATGTGACTGGTAAACAACGGGATCTTGAGTCGTACGAACACGACGTTATGTACGTTAATGTAGATATTCTTCTACTCTTGCGTCGAAATTAAATAACTGAATTTCATATTTTGGTACCTAAAAACAAAAGTAAATTGCACGGACGATCGAAGAAACTATATAGTTAATCGTTTCACGGCATAAATAGTGTATATTGCCAGAACAACGCGAAAAATATATTCTCAATTTAGCGGTTCAAACCGGTTCGAACCGGTTCGAACCGGTTTGAACCGTTATTTTTTGCTCCCCGGAACTGAACCGGAACCGAACCGAAAGCCGTGAACCCGAACCGGAACCGAACCGATAAAAATTTCGGTTCGACACTCTGGTCTAAGGACACGCGAGCTGATGTCGCTGCGCTCTCGAGTCACGCGCGCTAACGTCGCAGCGTTCTTGAGTCCAGCGCTCACGTCGCAGCGCTATCGAGTCGCGCGCTCTAATGCCGCGGCGCCTCTAGTGTCGCGCGCTCTAATGTCGGCGGCGCTCTACTGTCGGCGCTCTAATGTCGGCGCTCAAGTGTCGTGCGCTCTGGTGTTGTACAGCCGAAAAAGGAAGACGTGGCGCGCTGCATGCGCGGCGTGTAGGAATGCTTTCACATTCCTACATGTCTATGCCGAGTTTTATAGGCATATCATCTATACGTCAAACATATAGTAATCTTGCAGCAAAAAAGTGACGAGATGCTTTTGAACCAGCTCCAATGAGCACAGGAACTGTATTCACTGTTCTTCGAAGTTTCAAAGAACTCTGTTACTTGGGTATGAGAATGCAAGCTAACCACACCAAATAAGGCCTACTCAAACCCTCAAGAAAATAAATGAATATCATGATCATACAAGTATAGAGATTATGACAGCGTTTTTCTCCCCCTCCCCCCACTGGAAAAAGTTCCGACGCCAATGGTCACCAAAGTAGGACCGCACTGAATCCATGTGAATTTTCCCTATTTGGTTTATAAAAATGTGTCTAGCTTTG
>JAZHYW010048977.1:0-11923 GCA_037355805.1 Ixodes ricinus | reverse complement strand
ACATGTATTAAGTACACTCACCCAAGCTCAAAGACTATTCATCTCACTCCCCATTGGATTTCCCCAAATAGCCACCCTTGTACTATCGGGGAAAAATGAAATGCGAACAGAGGAGCGCGTGGCTTGCCGTACAGGCTGCGCCACCTGGAAGTGAGCCTAGGGGCGAGGGTGCGCGGCCTACTCCGATGTGTTCACGCCCTTCGCTTGGCGCTCCCCGCTTCGGCAGTGCGCCTCCAGTGCGCTGAAAGCCATCACCGCTATCTTTGCTGGCTCAGCGCGTGCGGTGCGAAGAAGCTCGGCCCACGCGCCGAGCAGACAAAGATAGCGGTGACAGCTTTCAGCGCACTGAGAGGCGCACTGCCGAAGCTTGGGGAGTGCCGAGCGAAGGGCGTGAACACATCGGGAGTAGGCCACGCACCCTCGCCCCTAGGGCTCACTTCCAGGTGGCGCAGCCTGTACGGCAAGCCACGCTGTACTCCTCGTGTTCGGTTCCATTTTTTCCCCGAGTAGTACATCGCAATATTGCCACCCAGCACCAAACTTTCACCTCACCGATCCCACACATACTCACCACACTCCACCTTCCCAAATCCCCTGTCACACGCCTGCACGTTCTTAATATCTATAGCCCCCCTAAATCCAAACACATATCCTTCAAATACATCTTCCAGCAGGCACTTTCTCTCACTAAACGCGACCCTCTCCTAATTGTAGGTGACTTCAACGCGCCTAACATAGAGTGGGGCTACTCTTATACCACTCGCAAAGGCCGCCTACTCTCTGAACTTACCCACTCCCTGCACCTCACCCTCCACACCGACCCTTCCTCCCCCACACGCATTGGCAACAGTGCCCAGCGCGATACCACTCCCGACCTCACCTTAAGCACCGGACGACTCACCCTTCACACCTCCACAACACCACACACACTTGGCAGCGATCACTACATCATCAGCACGTGTCTTACCCTCAAAGGCATCTCCACAACCCCCCCACTTCCACCACCAACACACACAGATTGGGATCTTTTCCGTACCGAATGCCCACTCCCACCCACCACCACCTGTGACTCCGACCTAGAACAATGGACGACCCAACTTCTCTCAGCTAAACAGATTGCAACCAAAACTATCGACCCTCCTCCCCCAGCGGAATATGTAGATACCCACCTCCGTAACCTCTGGGAGGCCTACACCAGCCTAGAGCAGCGCTGGCGGAAACATAGACACCGACGCAAACTTCGCCTCAAACTACAAACCCTCCGCACTAAGATCGAAACGCACGCACTCACATTAGCCAGGGACAACTGGAACAACACTTGCGACGAAATGCGAGGCCAGCTCTCCACTAAGAAGGTTTGGCACATCCTCCGTGCCCTACTCGACCCGCGCACTACTAAGACCCAATCTCGCCACCAAACCACACAAATTATAGCGGACACTCAGCTCTCACCCACCGCCCTATGCGACACCCTCCGCTCCATATACATCCCACCTCCCTCATCACACCCTGTTGGTCCTCCACAATACACTGGCAACCCCAACCCACAGCTCGACGCCCCCATCACCTTTGCAGAACTAGAAGCGGCGGTGCAAGCCCTCAAACGCAACACCACACCAGGACATGACAACATCACAAACACCCTCTTACGTCACCTCAATGAGGAGGTCCTAGAACACCTTGTACAACTCTTCAACCAACATTGGCTTAACCACACCCTTCCCTCCACCTGGAAACACTCCAACATCACCCTCATCCCCAAACCTGGAAAAAAACCTCCATACACAACCTTCGCCCCATCTCCCTTACCTCCTGTCTCGGCAAACTTCTCGAACACGTCCTGCAGAATCGCGTCAATGCGCACCTTGAACACACACAAACCTACCCACCCAACATGATCGGCTTTCGACCCAACTTATCCACGCAAGACGCCCTTATACAGTATCACCATGATTTCCACCAACACCCCCCGCAACGAGATCACACCTCTATACTCTCACTGGACCTCCAAAAAGCCTTTGACAATATCTCACACCATAGCATCCTTCAGGCAATCTCATCCCAAAACCTAGGCCTACACTTCTACCACTATATCTATAACTTTCTCGCACAACGTACCGCTACCATCCGTTTGGGCCATGTCCAGTCTGATCCTTTCCACATGCCAGACCGCGGAACGCCACAAGGAGCGGTCCTCTCGCCCATGCTCTTTAACCTCACCCTAATCCCACTTGCCCGCACTCTCCTCACTATCCCCACGCTACGCAGCACACTGTACGCAGATGACATTGCCCTTTGGGTCCACTCTGGCTCCGACCAACACATTGAAGCAACACTTCAACACGGCCTAAACCAAGTCTTACATCACATCGAACCTTTGGAGCTCCAATGCTCCCCACACAAATCCGCTCTCCTCACCTTTACGCCCCCTCGCCACAAACCCCCCAAAACCCCCCATCCAACTTTTTATACACTCTGACCCAATACCACACACACAACAAATTCGACTTTTAGGCCTCACCCTCACACACAACAGATCACCCGCACCCACCCTCAAATACGTAAAGAAATATGTTACCCAAACCACGCACCTCATTAGAAGGATCGCCACTAAACACCACGGCATCAAGGAACAGGACCGCCTCCGACTCGTCCACAGTTTTCTACTCAACCGTATCCTATACCACCTACCCTACCTTAACCTTACACCCACCCAACTCGACTCCCTTGATGCGCTCCTCAGGAAGACATATAGACATGCACTCCTACTCCCCCCTCACGCCCCAACGCACCGCCTGCTCGACCTCGGCATACACAACACAATACGCGAACACCTAGACGCCCACCACATGTCCCAACTCACCCGCCTCGCATCCTCGCCCACAGGGCACTACATTCTTAACACTATAAACATACTCCCCCCCACCGTCCCAATCCCCCCCTCCCCATTCCACCGCACATACGTAACCGCATCCGAGTCCACCCAATCCCTCGCCACATGCACCCAACTTTCCATAAAGCCCGGCGGCTAGCACGAGCCAACATCCACGCCAAACTATACCCACCATCACCATGCACACTATACACTGATGCCACACCCTACCCTCACAACCCTGCACACTGTGTAACTGTTCTGGGCCAACATCCACCACCAAACGTCACGGCGGCCACCATCCTCACTACGAACACAACCACGGCGGAGGAAGCGGCCATTGCCCTTGCGCTCGCCCAGAGCCCCACCCCCAATTCGTCCTATCTGACTCTCAGCAGGCCATCCGCAACTTTATTCGCGGCAATATCTCCCCCATGGCCTTCCAAATTCTCACCAACAACCCTCCATCCGACACCGTGACCCTGCTGTGGACACCAGCCCACACAGGCGTAGGCGCTAATGAGATGGTGCACGATCGTGCTCGCGAACTTATCGACCGAGCCGCCATTTCAACTACGCGTACACGCGATGCCCCTGCAGGCAAGCCTACCTCCCTCCTGCAATACAGGGATATTACCCTGCACTACCGCCTCCTCCGCCGCCAATACCCACCCCCGCACCCACACCTCTCCCAAGAGGCAGCACACATGCTGCGCCTCCTACAAACACACACTTTCCCCCACCGAACACAACTAATACACACTCACCCACACCTCTTTACCACCCCCGCCTGTCCTGCCTGCGGGGCACTCGACACTCACTACCATTCCCTTTGCGAATGCCCCGCAGACCCGTACCCCCTCTTCCCTCCCCTCACCTCTGGGAGCAGATGTTGCGCGACCCGGAGGAGTCAACCCAAGTCCTGACCACCTCCCGGGCCCTGGCGGTCGCGGCGGCCCTCTGGGCCTCCACCACCCCCAATACCTGATCCCGGAAGACTAATAAAGTTTCCTCCTCCTCCTCACTATTGGCGACGTGCGCGATCGAAAGGCGTCGCTGTGGTCGGCCTACCACGATTGGCCGAATGCTGACTATGACGTCAAGAAAGGATTTCTCATCGACGGAAATAAGAGGAATGTATAAACTTTAATTTTGACGGTGTTGGCAAAGTTGGTTTCAGAGCACTATGATTTCAAGCTTCCACCATGCTCATTACAAACACCATCGAACTTGTTGTTCGCAAGGTATTGACGTCACGAGAGGAAACCAAGCGAGGGCGCCACTGTAACATCTCGCCGCTAATACCATCGTCTGTGTATGATGCATTTCTGACATAATTATGGCGGCTTTCTCGTGATCGGTGAACGAAGAAGTTAAAGGCGACAACTGGGGCGGATAACTCGTAACTTGTGCTTTGGAGATATTAACACGAATTGGGTACAAGCGCTGCGTGAGCGTTCATTTCGTACTGACCTACACTCAATCAATGGGCTCGCACACACAGCGTATTAGCCCCTTGACTTCTACTGACCTAACCTTTTTGACTAGTAACTTCCTCTCTACCTTTGAGTTAGGGAGGGAGTTACCATCTGGGGCTGGTGATGCATAATACCTTGCGGAAGGAGAGGCTGGTACTCAGAAGGATAGGCTATGCGACGTTCACCCTTAAGGTGAGACTAGAGATACTGAGCTGCGCGTAGAGTATCGGCACTCCGTTCCCCGACATTGTTGTGGGCGCCGCCATTTTGGTGCTTGTGCAGAGCAGACGCAACTGCCGATCGTCGTAATTCAGAAGTGCGACTTCCTCAGCGTAAGATTCGGTGTTAAGAAGCTCATGCAATATTGCTTTGCTTTGTCGTGAACTGTTTAAACATTTGTGAAGAACGAAAAAGTTGCTTGTTATTTCAGATAAAGCTTCAGATTACTGGCAACCATGATTTTAAGCCACAATATGTCCAAGTGTTCTTACTCTGAGGCTGTAGTTATTTAGTGGCACTAGCTGAGACTAGAAGCTCTGCTTCTAGTCTCAGCCAGTGCCACTATAAGAAATTCACAAGTTTTTTTTATTTGTTTAGTTGTTGAGGTGAACGAAATAATATGGTGTCCCAAGCGAACGGTCCGCTCTAAAAGAAGCTGGAAAAAATCGGCGACTGGACGTAGAAAGCTCGAACTTTCCCCGAATGCGCACCGAGCAGGTCAGCCATTAGCGGTGAATACTGAAGGGGCAGTTATCTTCCTGTAAAAAATTGAAGCAAAACAATCTTGCGAAAGTCGACCTGATGCGCGTTCGCAGATGACCGAGGTTACCGACGCTATTAACCTTGTGGCGCCGTCTCCCGATAGACGCAGCTAGCAGACGACGTACTATGTTTTGTGCTCACTGCGCGCCTATCGGGACATTGCGCCACAAGTTAATTCGGCATCGCAGGTTCGTCTGCTTCTTCTTTAGGGTTGTGTTTCCGTCAATAAGCAGAGCTCTGATTGCTTCCGTTTGGAAGAATAGTAGGTAGACCTGAAGAAAAATATCTTTGAGGTCTCACCTACTACTCTTCAATCAGAGTCAATCAGAGCTCGGGCTTCGGACGTCAGCACAACCCCTGCAATAGAAGGAAACGAACGTGCGCTCCGCATAGCGTTGGTAACTCGGTCACGCGCCTAACGTTTTCGCGTTAATTTTTAGCAGGAAAACTGCCGCTTGAAATTTCACAGGGTACCTGACTCAAATTGTTCGCTACACGCGGGGGTGGTCATTTTTCGGTCCCGCAGCGGATCACTTATGCGAGGGACAACGTATGGCTAAGGGGAAGGGTGCCTACGTTATAGGACAAAAGAGAAAAAAGAAGAATCAACGGTTCAAAGCAGCCGAGTCTCTCAGTGACACCACAAGGATTTCCAAGAAAAGAGATAAATTGTTTTGGCGTTCTTAAATTCTTCGTTTTGCCAGTGACATCGTTAGCTTTGATTTGTTCACATGACTACTTTCGGCCCATTCCGGACATGGTAACCAATGCAACCATCCGACCAATGTGCTAAACGTTTGGAATATAACAAAAACAGTTTTTTTTGTGATGTCGTTCAATTCACTCGCGAATGAATTAAACTAAACATGGCCCGAAAAAAAACATTCATGCAACCGTTTTTGTTTTAATGATAATTTTTATTGCCGCAGCATAAATATAAAAAACACTTGTCTTTTGATGATATATAAGACAAAAGGATCCTGCATCAAATAGAAAATGTTATAAAGCATATGCGAATAGCTTATTGGAGTAGAGCTACGTCTTGAGTGGAAAGTAATAAACGGTATGAGGTCATTATTAATGGCGCATGCTGCGCTGGAGACATGGAAACGGGAGCTCGCAGCCTCGGGGACACCTGGGATCTGCATCCCAGAGAGTAGCGGACCACGGGCCGTGTGTTTGAGACCCCTCGGCTTTCCGAAACGGAATATCGTCTGCGTTTTTATTGTGCAGGGGTTTTGGTGATTTTAGGACGCCGAGCTCTGATTGGCTCTGATTAAAGAATAGTGGGTAGACCTCCAGTCAAGCTGCCATGAGGTCTACCCCTTATCATTCAATCAGAGACACTCAGAGCTTCTGTGTTCTGACGTCATCTCAGCCCCTGCAAAACAAGCAGACGAACTTGCGCTTCGTAGTAGCCACTAACAACAAAGGAAAAGCAGGGCGTGGCCTAATACGTTCGTTCTTTTGGCCTCATGAATGGTTCTTTTGCCTGCGGGTAAGCTAATGCCGCAATCTGATTGGCTGAGGAGGGCCAATAGGATGCATCGCAAAAGATGTCAATGAGTCTGCTTTCCTGCAGAACATATGATAACTGTATTATTGCTTTCTAGTATGGGGTACAACTTGCAAAACAAACTATAATGGGCTCATAAGTTTACAACAACGTATAATACGAATTGTAGCCAGCGCAAAATACGATAGCAATGCCGATGAATTACTTGAAAAACGTAATATCTTACCGCTCAACAGGCTATACCACTATAAACTTGGACAGCTAGTTCATGCAAAGGAATAAATAGCTTTGATTTAATTCCCTCAAATCTAACGGACTATAACCTAAGGGCAAAGTCAGCTTATAAACTACCACGAACTAGAACGAATTACGGCAACCAAAAGATCAGCTTCCAAGTACCCCAGCTTTTAAACGCTCTAGGCAACAACGTATTGCTTGCCGGCACCACAGGGGCTTTTCAAAAACAGCTTCGCTCCTTCTTAGTCAAACATGAGATACGTATTATGTAAATGTATAAATGGTTTTAACTTTTGCCTGCATATGCTCTTATTGTTTTAAAGGTGAATTAGGGGCAAGGAGTTTTTTCCTGACCATTTTTTATTTGTCACCGTTTTAGATTGTCTTCTTGACTGACGACTGTAAAATATATGGTACTTTTTAATCGTGTAATGCTTTCCATACAAAAGCATTATACATATTTTTACACTATGTACTTTATACTATGTAATTCATGCTTATACTCATTTTTACATAGTATACTTTATAGGACATTTTTTTGCTGTCTTATTTCCAGATCGTGTTTCTTCTCTCTCACTTCCTGACAATGTCTAATATCGGGCGGTGTGATTTATTGTGCTTCCTGGTGTTGTTTGTACGCATATGTAATTTTTTTTTGCCTTGTATGATGTCCGAGTGTTATCACGATATTGTGTTGCCTTATGTTTCTGCATGCGCGAATTGTTTTCTTTTTTGTGTATTTGCCGCTGGATTCCGCCGTCTTTACCGGCCGCTGGCACCTCGTCAGGCAACCTGTTTGCCTTTTGTGCCAGCGGACCGTTCAAGTCGAATTTGTATTTGACTTGAAAAAATAAAATGATTGATTGATTGATTGATTGAACAAATCAAGGTGGAGGATGGAAAGATCCCAGCGAATTACGAAGCTCAAAATACGATTTGATGTGCGCAATGCGAAGGAGCAAGGAAAACGCCATGCACATTGTTCCTAAGCACATTGTAACCTTTGGTCTAATAGTATTCTTAGCTTCGTCATTTGCTGTTGTCCTTTCTACTGTTCGCTGTGATTGGTTGTCTTGTGCTCTGCATGAAAGTGAACTCACTGATATTCTTTTTTTCAGAAAGTATGCCAACTGTAACAATGGTTTGTGGCAACCTACCGGTGAACTGAGAAGCTGACTCAGAATCACTTTCCTTTATCTTCTTCAGGTAGCCATCGATGAAGTCTCGATTGAAGTCTGGGTTCAGTGTGTTTTTGTGTTCCGTGATTTGTTCTCTAAGAATAAAACAAAAACGGGATTGCACGGGTTGTCGTATGCTTACGAAGAAAACGTAACTCGTATAGCCACTTAAAAACAATTTGACGGTTATCGACCACTTCAATGCACTCGTTGATATAAATGAATGCACCTGGTGTCGTGAAACATGCATCAGTCAGACAGCAGGGTACTGTTACGATGATTCAGAATATATTCAATTAACCTATTTAATTTAGAACACGACAGCATTTCTGAGGGCAACTCTATTCAGGGAAATCTAAAGCGACCTTAATTTATTTTTTACAAGTATCGAGTGGCATTGCTTGTGAAATTCTTAGAATATTATGGTGCCAAAGTACTGAACTGACCAATAAATACTGCGGCCTCCGAGATTCGGGAGCTTCATCCGGCATGTCCAGACAACGCACCGTGGATAAAAAAGCCGTATCGCAGAATTATCAACGTCACCCAAGGAGACGAACGTAATTGGATACAAGTGTTGCATAGGCGTTCAGCTGAGACTCGTCTCGGACCAGTGAAGACATGAGTCTGAGCCGAACACTGAGGCAGCACTCGATCCAATCACGTTCGCATCCATAGAGGTGATGTTGAAACTTCAACACTATGTCGTGCCTATCTAAGCGGTGTTTTTCCAAATGCTCGGCTGCCCAGTAGAAGTAGTTTACGGCTGAGTTTTTTCAGTGATCTGCCAGATGATGCTCGAAAGATGTTCCAGTTCTGCCAGATGGCGCCCTCAGGGCGCCATCTGGCAGAACTGGAACATCTTTCGAAAATGTATCTGGCAGATCACTGAGATACATTTCCAAAAACATCTTTCGGAAATGTATCGCGAAACCGGAGTAGGTTTACAGAAGTTGCATTTTGGAACGGATATTTGTTTGTTTTTTCTGATTTTTTTAAAGAGGTTCAGGGGCTTACTTGACAAAATCTTGTATCATGAGCCGGGATTTTTCATTGACTTGTGCTTTAGTTTGAAGACTGATCGCGACTCTACTCAGCCAGTTTGGTTTCTTGTCTACCAACAAGCCGGATTCAAACCCATCCTGGACGTTCCTAACAACCTTCACTAAGTAGTCGTGCTTGGCGTCCCCTATCTTGAATCTGGATCCAAACATAAGAGCAGCGCTAATGTTGAGCACGCTTGCTTTGATGAAATCGATGACGTTGATCAGGCTTCCCGTTGTGCTAGATATTCGGCTGACCAGCTCCTGCAACTCTTCCTAGGTAAGAAAGGCAAGGCAAACGAAAATAAACAAAAAGTTGTTTTTCATTTCCGGTGAAACCTGACGAAAGCGTTTTATTTCATGCTAGTGCGGCTGGCAAGCAATACGCATCGCTTTTTGTCCAGATGGAGGTCAGAAAACTAAATGTATGCTGAAAATAGTAATTTGAAAATCTTATTTATATTTTACGCAAAAAACAATTATCGGAAGTGAAAAAAAAATCACACTGCACTTGCAACATTTTTGGTCTACTGCGTTAATCAGTGTGGTCATATTATCCATGCAAGAATCACGCAGTCTAAAAATATAGTTTTAAATAGCTTTTTTGGTACCTGTAACAAGCAAACAATATTTTTAAAAATTCAAGATAGGCTTCGTTAAAAAAACAATAAAAAATATCCTAGCGGCAAATTGTGTTACTAGGCTACTCAATGTGAAAGCTAATTTTTTTCTCGGTCAGGAAATGTATGATTTCCTGAAAACGATTTCTGCGATGTTTTTACTATACAGACAATGCTCTGAAGAATCTCGGAGGAAAATCAAACTACAATAAATAGTATGATCCGCCAGGGATTTTGTGACGGTTCTACAGATTTTCTAGTATCTCGCCTACGAATAAGGTGTACTGACACGGGCGTTGCTCTTGCCATTACTTGGGGCAGCGTTGCATCTCGCGAAATGCACCGCCGATCTTCCTTTAGCACAGTCTGCTCGTGAACCCTCATATAAGTTATTGGTGGGAATTATTTTTAAAGCAATGGTACTGCATTGATAAGCTTTTTGCTATAGTGCCCTTCTTTTCACAAATGAATAAGCAAGATTAGGCACGGAATGTCAAATTAACTAGTATTTGTCAAAATAAATAGCATTTCTGGTATTGCTTCTTAGCTAACAGCAAGCTTTCTTTCTAAAGTCGATTTCACAAACTATGATATATGTCTCAAGTCTCAAAAATCGGATCTACAACCTATTTGTTTGTGGAATGAAAATCTTATGGTGTGTGCGACTTTCTTTATTTATGAATGCGTGTGGGATAGTTGTTGGATCTAATAGCAGAAAAAATTGGAAATAAACAAGTTTGAAAAAAAAATAATGTCAGAATGATTGCAGAAGTTTCTTTTTTTAAATTATACACATAACTAATACATTGAGGAAACGACTCCAGCACTGTGGATTTGAACACTTAACAAAATGTAGAATTGCCTTGATTTTGGCACGTTGCCGAGATCGCTAAAAAGGTACTCTTGATATCCGAACAGGAGTGCATATTATGCCACATATATTGACCTAAATTCAAGATCCTTTACATTGAAATGTGTTCCTCGTCACATTTAAGATAGTGATATTGTCCGCGCTCTTACCACTCTAGCAAAGAACGCACTCTCACCGATCGCTTACCATGATATGATCTTCCATTGAAGGCTTACCAAAGCCCAGGTCTCCAACTACACGCAAGATGAAGGTTCTGTTCTGCGTCCACGCTTCTCCATTAAGATTAGTAATGCCTGGAACAACTAAAAATTTTGTTATATATAAATAATTGCATAGAAAGCGCGTTCTGCGTGTGCAAAATCCAGCAAACTTCTTGGTTGGGATTTCAGTGGAACCATGTTGCAAAATGATTCTTAACCTAGTGTGTATCAAACTCTTCGCAGTCTGCGAGCGGTTTAGAATAGTTAATTGGAGGCATTATTATTACTGTGTAAACTCGTGTACGTATCTAATGAATAATATTATTCACATAAAGTAGATATACACAGCATGAAATAAATTAAATTTAATAGTAGTGCTTTTTTATATCGGGCCAGTGTCAAACAATACAACAGATCTAAGCACCAGTTCGTATTTTCAGTTAACGCTCCGGCAACCAGATGGGCTATTTGCTCTCATAGCTTACTTATTCAGAGTTTAAATAAATTGTTTAAAACACAATTATCAACCAAATTAGTTAAATAATATTTCAACCTATTCTTTTTAGAATATATTTATGGTTTTATCGAAATACATTAGTTTGTTTAAAACAAGTTCTGCAATAATAAAGAAAATATTAGAAATAAATTTACAAATACCAAGCTTATAGCATTTTTGTTGGCAGGGCTAGTGGTTGCAGAAAATGCGCTGATAAGATCCAACACAAAGTGAACAAAAAGTATCTGGATTTTATAATCAGAGATAGCTTCAGAAGATAAACTGAAAATGTCAAAATAAAATTAACAAAACATCGCGGAGAATGCCATAGCACTGTCCGCTTGAAAGTTCACTAACGTTATTTCAGACTGCCGTCCGCAGACAGCGCAAACGCACTCTGCAGAGTAAAAGTCAGAAGCATCGTGGTCAACAAAAATTAGTCAACACATTTAAAATAAAAAGGCTGAATTTTTCATCGCAACTTTAGAAAGAAGTAAATAAAAATATCCAATATGAATTGTGAAACTGAAGATAAAACAGATTTGTGAAAAATATTACACCATCCCGTTTCTTTTATGGTGTGTTTTTTTATGGCTGTCCCTGTGTTCCTGCGGCTTCCTGGAAGTTAAGAAATGTATTTTGGGGTTACT
>JAZHYW010048976.1:0-20754 GCA_037355805.1 Ixodes ricinus | reverse complement strand
ACACATGTATTGCTAGCACCACGTATGAACGGGTTCCGCAGTACGAAGTATGGTTGGAGAAGTCGACGATATTTTGTTGGATACTCATATATCACTTTTTATACTCATTCTCGCTTTATTTCAACCAAGGAGCTAAACACGGTATTAGTCGTTAATTAAAGAACCATTTCATTTTTCCCATAGTTCGAAATGGCTTTAAAATCGTACGGCCTGGAGTACGACCACGTGCAGTACTCCCCCATCGGCAAGTCCTACGAGGGACGAGACATTATCGGAGTCCACGTGAGGTACGCACATCTTACGAGCAAAATGTTTGTGTTAGGAAAAGTGTCGAGAACCTCCTCTCCACAGGCCCGTTCGTCCTCGCCATGGAAGGAGACCCTTGTCGCTCTTTCCCTCTCGGAACACGGGGCTATTTTTGAGCGTGGCAGTGCTACAGCTCATAAAAACAAAAATCAAAGAAAAGAAACACGTGGTGCGTGGATTGGTAAAGAGCGCTGTGTCACCGTTCGGCGGAGGCTCGTCTTCAATTGAGCTTTTCCAAAAAATCTACTGCGCACGCGCGAAACAGTACCAGCGCTCACTTTCAAGGCTGAAATTAACTAGACGTGCTGTCATTCTTGGGCTTAGGTTGTACTACACTCTAAGAAATGCCTGCACGTCTACTTACCCGCAAACACCAAAGAGCCAATCTCTGCGATCTCACGAAATAAGCTCCGTGAACGATGAGGCGGAACATCCGTTTAGACATAAATTTAAGTCTGCGGTGTGGCATTGCGCAATGCAAGCATGACGCTTTGCATTACGTTAATGCCACAGCGTAGATTTCATATTTAGGTCTAAACAGAATGTTCGTTAAACTGGTCTCCTCAGGTAGATTGCATAGTAGCAAGTGCTCATAAAACCCTTGGCTTCCTGAAAATAAAAATATATATCTCGCACCTCCGTCCACTAAATTGCTTGCCTACAATTCGCTGATACTTCCAAAACTAGAATACGCTAGCGCTGTCTGGAGTCCTCATCAGGCATACCTTGTTGATAGACTGGAGTCCGTCCAGAATAAGGCAGCCCGATTTATTTCCTCTGACTATTCTCCATTCACTAGCGTCACGTCACTAAAAAACAATCTCGGTCTACATTCTCTTGAGAAACGTCGACGGCTGTCACGACTATGTCTGTTTCATACCATTTTCAATAGCGCATCAACTTTTAGGCAAACCTACTGTAAACCGCCTTCCTATATATCACCCAGAACGGATCACCAACTCAGGATTCAGCCGCCCAAATCACGCACACTATTATTTTCCTCATCGCCTGTTGTCATGTGCATTAGAAATTGGAACGATATACCATACGAAGTAGTATCGGAGAGTAACCTAGCAGCATATAAATTAACATGTGAACAGTACCTTGGAATGAGCAGTTAGTAAGTGGTCTCTACCTTGACATTTATTTGCCTTGCACGCTGTTGTACATACATTTGTGATTATTCATCTTGATCTTTTTTTGCGTGAACTTTTGTTTGCACCCATTCAATTATGTCGCAATATATGAAATTGTAATGTTATATCATGTATGTGTTCTTTTCCTGCTCTTTCGTATGCACGCTTTCCCCGGTGCATTTTTGTGCGTGTTATCCTAAGATGTAAATAGTATACACGCGAAAATACTGTTTTGAAGTTCTAATTGTATATTATGAATTTCCCCCTCATGTAATGCGCTCGCAAGTCGAGCGCCCTTGAGGTAATAAAATAAAAAATGAAATGAAATGGAATGTTCCGCCTCATCATTCGCTGAGCTGATTTCCAAGATCACAGAGATTGGCTCTTTGAGTGTTTTGCGGGTAAGTAGACGCGCAGGCATTTTTAGAGTGTAAGCTGCTGGAGAAATAAAGTACGCCTTGTGGGTCGCCTCGTTTCTCATTATGTAAGCGAACTGCATCGCCAAAGGCTACAACAATTAGTTTTACGGGAAGAGAGAGCTCCGTATACTTCGTTTCAGCTTAAGGTGACGCTACGAGGTAATGGGACGAATTGAGAAGCGGTCAAAAGTGCTACTCACAGGGCTTTCTACTTATGATTGGTTCGGCGATGATAGAACAGATACCAGGCACGTATCCAGGGTGGCCCATGGGGCCGCCCCCCCCCGAAATCTTCCATTTTGCTGGGACCTCCTTTCCCCCTTCCCCTCATACAGCATTTTGTCATGTGGCGCCCCCCCCTCCCCCGAAACAAAATCCTGGCTACGTGCCTGACAGATACAGAAACATGAACACTGGAACACCATGACGGTGCGGTTTTTGACGGTGTCTGATTGGTCACATCAGCTCGCAGCGTAGGCTGCGGCTGCACGTAAGAGTGCAACTAAGTGTTGTACTTTAGATTTCGGTTGGCTAAGCTGTGTCTCGTGAAGAGAAAAGCTCGGATAGCCGCTATGAAGAGAAGAGCCAGATTGCTCACCCGCAATTGTACATCATTCCATGGGTACGTCATTTTTCAAAGCTTCTGACGACACTCTAAAACAAAAAGGATGTAGCCATTACACCCCTATTCACATATACGACACCTCAAAACTTCAGTTCGACGTGCAGTACCTGCCGTATTACTCACGGCCCTAACTTTTACGAGAGGTTTGATGTTCGTGGGATGTAACATATTAAACAGCTAAAGTACGTATCGAAGACTACAAAAAAAAACACTGAGGGTTTTGCAGTAGGGTTAAGCAAACCCGATTACCTTTCTTCGAGTAAGTCACACGTATGTTGTGGGATTTTGATCCCCAACATTCTGTCGCGTCAGCGTTTCGGCTCGCCGTGGCGGCCGCGCTGGCGTAGCGAGAGGTGGCGCTGCTTACCACCGTGAGTGGCTTCCTCCTCTCCCCCTTTGGGGCGATTCCATTACGAACCCCTGCACAAAGGAGATCGACGTGTCGCTCCTTGATTGGCCCCTTCACCTCCGCTGTTATCTTAAAACCAGCGGACGGCGGGATCTCTGGGTCTTCTTCCTGGGATTTCGGCGGCGGCAACAACGGGGAACCGTCCGGCGCACCGGTGAGCGTTTTACCCCGTCCTTTGTACCTTTGTGACCGACCGTTCGGCCGTGGACCACCTCCCTCCGACGGCGTTCACCAGCTTATAGCCGTGTCTTTTGTATTTGTTTTGTATTGTAAATAAACAGAGTTTATCACCGTTACCAACGTGACTGGTGTCTCTTTGCGCTCGACGAGCAGCATGCCACGCGCGTACGAACCCGCTTCGCGGTAGAGCGTCTCGCCGCAACGTGGTACTCCCAAAGGCAGTGGCCCTAAGGAGAACCACAATGTATACATTAGCTGTTTTATTAAGTTGTACAACTCGGCTATCAAGCCGCTCAAGAAAGTTGGTACCGTCGGTTCACCGTCAGTGCTCTCTACGTCCAGCTGAAGTTTTGGGGTTTCTTTTATGTGACAAGGGGCGTCAGAATATACCCTTTCTTGGCTGTGTGCTGTTTTCCATGCTGAGCCGCTTTCAACCCTCTTCCAGCTTCGATTCAAAAATTCTAAAGTGTTTGGCGGTGCATGATAGTGGCGCGTTGCAGCTCGCATATCGTCAGTGAAAGACAATATGGGTTCATGCCAAACGTTGACACAGCACTCGTCTTTTCGTTCTCCCAAAGTGCTCAAAAATGGCGTCGTCGTGTGCCGGGAGGGGACAGAAAAATATTCGAGGAGTGAGGATGGTTGGCGATCTGGCGGCGAGAAAGTTGTGTACGATGGTTCTTTTTACTTTCAGTATTGAGAATCTTCATTCACCGCCAGTTGCGAATGTCTGTCCGCGTCCTACTGTTACGTGGAAAAGAGGCTACATGAAAGTTCGCGCTGATCCCGTCTGATGGTCTTCATTCCTTTCGCCTAACCAGATCACCAAAGGGACAAACAAACCTATCATATTCTTCGAGTGCGGAATTCACGCGAGGAGGTGGGTGGCCCACGCCACCTGTCTCTACATCATTGATCAGGTAAACTTCCATACATCATAAAAAGTACAAAAAAACGTTGTTTGTTGTAGACACCCTGACAGCATCATCTCCTGAAACAGATGCCGATAGCATGTTCGAAGCATTCGTGCGGATAGTTTTAACGTGAAACGTTTTTGGCTAAGTTTGCTCCGCATTTTGTGAAGCCCTGATAAGCGTGGCCGCGAAGCGGGATGCTGATTGGTTAACGGGGGAGGTCACGTGACCAGAGGGGTAGGCGAGGGCTCGACCACCTGCGCGCTCTGAGGGAGGAGCTCGAAAGTACGGAAGGCTCTGGTAGATCGCCAGGTTTATCATCCCGATTTGCGGTGGTATCGCTTGGTTCTACGAAACAACTATCGAGGCCGTGGTGCTGCATACGGGAAGCTCAGAGTATGGGTAAACGTTAGTGATGCTAGAAAGTTTCTCATATGGAACACAATTGCCTAGCAATTTACCGTACATTTTGTATGACCAATGTGGGCCGTGATACAAGGATGACGCACGCCTCACATAGTGTATGCAGACTGTGTTTTGCAAGATGAATTTGCGGTGTGATAGCGGCTTTAAGGCTGACTCGAACGTTTGCGTTCGACACTGGCGCCATCTATCAGCTATCCCTGGAACACTTGCTCTCAGCTATAACTACACTAAAGTTTTTTCAATATTTGTAGCATCAAAATGACGCACTGTACTATAGGCTTGTAGCTCTCAAGTTTCGAGCAGCTGCCCTGGTGAGCGAAACCGGGTAGTTTTAGGTCACGCTACAGTTGTGCTTTACCGCGGTCGCCCGAGTTAATATAAACCAAAAGAAAATAAAATCCTTATAAATTAAAAGAGAGAGTTTTATGGGAATCTGAAGGCCTATGTTGCTCTGTTCCCATATTGATTTCAATTCTTCTTAGTTCTTCGAGATTCTTTGTTAGCGCAGCGGGGACAGACGCTGACAGGCATGCATGATGAGACGCCAAGATGCCGCTGTATGTCAGCATTAAATGTCCGTGTCTTGCGCGAGTTGTAAGGATTATGCATAAAATGTACGCGTGTCAGAAGTTGTTCAGGGCTACCCGATCGATGGCGCTAGCGTGTGTTTCTCTTCGTAAGCGATCACAAGCGGTGGCGACGCAATCCCTCACAGTAAAAGGCAAATCTTTGAACCAGTTTTAAAGCCAGGGTCACGCTGCCTATACGCCTCGCAGAGTGGGCTCATTTCTGTCTTCTGCGCATGAGAAAGGAAGTAGCGGTGACGTCAGAACGCCGAGCCCTGATTGGCTGATAGCGGTCCCCTATCTGAGCGCCGTCTGCTCCTTTGCAACGTCGTCTGCTCGCAACATCGTCTGCGTCTGTGTTACCTTTCCTGCGATTTTCGGAAGTGCAGGTCTTTACGAGCGAGCTCGAACTTCGCCTTTCAGAGAGGGCAGACGAAATAACTCGAGCGGTACGTTGTTTTTGTCGCAACAACTAGCAGACGCGCATCAAGGAGGGAAGTCAGAAGGACTCACTGGCGAGGTGTCCCGAGGCGCCGAGGTTTGTTTGCTAAGAACCGAGAGTGAGCGTGTTAGTGTCCGCAAGTTCCCTCCCAAATACTTTTTCCCTCCTTTCGTGTGCGGCGAGACTCCTCACTTTTTAACGGCGTCGGCGGGTTGGCGCAGTTAACGCTCGTCTCCTTTACGTCTGCTAGTCAAAGCGATGGCTGCTTTACCTTTCCTGTGTCTGTCGGAGATTCACCGCTTTTCACCGGCGAAAGTCACCGTTGCCTCGAAAAACAAGGAGATGACAAGAGGAAGAGCATTGACCTCTTAATCTATAGTTGAGGTCAGCGATCAAAGTATAGTACGGGAAGGGTTCACAAGGGTCGCGCCGGCATATTCCATTCACACGCCAGCCGGTCGTGGGCAGATGGTCTTGGCCAAGGACCCTCGGAGCACCGCTGCGCCACGTCGGAGCGCCTGCAGGACCTCCGACTCGGTAGATAGGCCTAGCATGCTAGGCCTACCTGCCGAGACTCGCTTGGTCTGGGTCAGTGGAATCGTGGCCGTTGGAGCGTTTCCCGGGTGTTTGTGGATCCAGCGTTCTTGTTCATCCGTGGTTTATTTCAAGTACTATTTACTTTTTTCTTGCTGCTTGTAATCGGGACGCGTGAGAAGAGCAGGTCCAAAAATATACGTCCGTTGGTCCTCGCGACCAAGTAACTGAGCGACGCTGTCGGCCATGCTGATTTGATCGTAAAAAGTGCGTAAGACAGCTTCGGAGCTGTCGTAGGATTCCGTCGTAACCTGCGCAAAACCTACAATACTTTCGTTTCGTGAATACGAATTTGTTCTTACGTTTTGTCTTACGCACATTTTTGGCGTAAGATCGTTTCGTGAATCTGGCCTCTGCACTTTCGAAAGTCGCAGGAAAGGTAAGACAGACGCAGACGAGGACGTTGCGAGCAGACGACGTTGCAAAGGAGCAGACGACGCTCCAGATAGGGGGCCGCGATCAGCCAATCAGGGCTCGGCGTTCTGACGTCACCGCTACCCCCTGCGCAAGAAGCAGACGAACTTGCCCTCCGCATACATCATACAAAAGACAGTCAGCATGTAGATTCGGACGCGAGTCACCGCGAGTCACCGCGAGATCCGTGCCTCGAATGCCAAAAGGCAATGAGTTCAAGAAGAAACTTGACGCGCGGCATTCGCACCATGGATATGGATTCCATGGTCACGCGGCATTCAGAACCATAGATTCCGGGGAATTCATGAATTTGAAACATTGACCAAAACGAGCAGATGATATACCCTACCTCCTTCCTCCGCAGAGTTCGTTTAGCTTTGGGTCAGTTCGTTGAGTCATCGAACGCATGAACAGTTTCACAACTGGCTGCGTGGAGAGAAGCGTTAACGCTGTAGACCATTCCAGCGGTTATCCCCCTGCGAAAAATGCTGAGTCACTGGGCTGTGGACGCATGCGCGTCATCTCATATTTGGTGCAAGGTAGCTGCTGCGCACGCTTAGAACGCCTTCCACAGCCTAGTCGACAAAGATGGCAGCGCTCAGAAGGCGATTACTAGAATTCTTTATACACGCCGTAATTTAAACCTTAAAAAAAGAATACAGGCATTGTTATACGAAGTAGGGTAAACCTGGTGTATGCTATTACGAATGATATAAAAGACAAAAAAAGTCTAGGTGATCACGTGGTTCCAGAGACCTCCACTCCTATTTAAAGACAAAAAGCTGAGTTATCATCGAGCCTATATGGTGTGCAAGTTCGTTTGCTCGGTCCACACCTCGTGCGTTTGTATACACCCCAAATGGGCACACGTGCATTTGTTTTCCCCAACCTCAACGAATGATGGCGGGAGTGTGGCTGCGCTCGTCTTCGGGCGTTCTCTCTACGCGTTCTCTGCGTAGCCCCATGATTGGCGTGCCACTATGCTTGCGGTCTGAAGCGTCAAGACGTATTTTATAGAACACTCGCTCGTGGGGTCGTCCGAACGAGCGGAATTTCAGTGGCTGGTCGATTTTGGTTCATACTTATCACTTATTCGGCAAACGGTTGCTAAGTTAAAACAGAGGGCGGTAGTGTTCGGTAAAATGAAGCAAAACGAGGTTGTCATCATTTATGCCATGAACTTGTTATCAAACGCCCAAAAAGCTGATCGCTCAACCGGCCGACCCGGTGGTTTTGAGCCACGCACGCATGATTTTGTCTCTCATCGCGAACGCCTCTACATTCGGCGCTGAAATCCGTATGAACACAGCAACAGCTGGTAAAGCAGGGATTGACGACAAAAATTGTGCAGAGGTTGAAGCCTCATTTATTGTTAGCTTCCTTCCCAATAAATAGCGTTGCAGGACTTCCGAGCCATGCGCTTGTCCGGGTTCCGTTTGCGGCTGTATTGTTTAGTGAGACTTGGGAGTTTGACGATGTGGATTTATACGTGGCTGGCAGTGACGTCGCATCAGCGGCCTTTGTGGGGGCCTTGCTATCGTGCCTTCCGCAGCGTACACTTTGCACCACAGAATTTGTTTATCTCGGCTAGAAAGAACAACGATTTACGGCCAGTATATTGCGATGACGTCACGTGCAGGCCGTCAGTAAGGCGATGCTTAGTCCATCGTCGTGCAGGTGCCGGCCGGAAATCAATCTTAAGATTGGCCTAATCTCCACTTGTGCGCCACACGGATATCCAGCAGGTATTGGCGTACCGTCGTCTTGCCACCGGCCTGGTATCGTGCGCGATATTGTGCGAGTATACTGAACGGATCGGCCCGGGTAAAGGCCGCAAGTTGTATATGCGTCTGATCTGTTTCATTACTGCGGTCTGTATCAATCTGGGTGACAGGCTAGTTCTCACCAAGCGTAATTAAAAATCGTAATTTGTTTCAAACTGAACTTAAAAGAACAAAAATAAAAAAAAACAGTTTCTTCAACAAAAAAAGAAAAAAAAGAAAAACCTAATGGCTGTGAATCCACAAGCTATCTAGATTATGTTGATCTTCATATCATACTCTGGGGCTTGCCTCAAGAAATCTGCACCACCATATGTTCAGATTATTCAGTACAGTGCGGCACAAAACAAACTTAAAACACGCATAGCAAAATAAAAGCGAATTTTAAAACTAAAGTTAAAGGATCCCATAGTGATCTTTGACTGATTTAGCGAGACATTTTTTGTTGCAACGTTTTTACCATCATCAATTCTAAAAGCTGAATTTTAGGTTACTAGCGTCGTTATCATCCCCAACTTTCTTTGCACAAAACGCCTTGCTGATGTCCAAAAACACCTGGACATCGCAATGTTCAACGGAAATATTTTAGAACACTCTGAGAAAATATTAATTAGCAGTAATTAAACGTTTGGGCACGTGCAGATTTAATTCTAGGGATCTGCAGCTTCTTTGCATCGAATCCTATAGGCCACATTTACAAAATTATCAATTTCGACTTTTTTTGACGAGAGATCGTAATTTTCCCGAGGTCTTTATTTGGCTGGGTTTCACAGAACGCAAATCAACTAGAATTTTAATATCTTCTGTATACTTCTTACTCAACGCAATGTCCCGGAATGGTGGCAATTAAAGCGTTGAATATCAATCGCAGATACGAACCAACGGAATTGTATCCGATCGCTCTCAGAAATTTATTACACTTCTATCATTAGATGTGTTTATGGTGCGCCATTGTGAACGAAGTGCGAGTTGTTTGCGAGATGTAACTCAGATTTCGCTCACGAATTGCAGCTGCCACGTAGTAGTAATCCAAAGGGGCCATTGGCCATAAACAGACAGATGAACGTACGATCGCGTACCAATGTAAAAAAAAAAGTAAAAAGAAACTTCCAAAGCGACAAAAAAATAACGACCGGAAACTTTGCTTTTGAGTACCCGAGCATTAGCCGTGGCACAGATTAATGTATGCCACGGCTAACGCTCCAATGTTTGTAAACAGGCATTTGTAGGTTTCTTTCTGTTGAAAACAAGCAATTCAGTCCGTTAGCGCTTCTTAAAAACGACAACAACAACAACAGCACAACAACAGAACTTCCGCTTTTTTAAAGTTATTACGAGGTCATACCAGCGTGTTTCTGATATTTGTTTTTTATCGATGGTTGATTTTGGATTACTGCTACGCAGCGTCGGCTATATTATCTGCTTGGGAGAAAGGGAAAATAAAGATCTATGGTGCTTTTTTTAATTTCAATTGTGCGCGCCATCTAGTAGTTGCTGCGTCAATTATCCGAGTCGGAAATGGCATGTGGCGAATACTCTGGCCTGCATTGGACACGAGGGCTCCGCCAGCGTTCGGTTAGGACTCGGATCCAATTGCAAGCTTCGGGACCAAGATGGATGAATGGATATTGGCTATGCCTTTTGTAACGGGCGGTAGCTTGCGCCACCTAGCCTGAGAAAATACATTCCTCCCCCACTTCAATGCCCTATTTCTTTTCCTCTACATCCCTGCAACTATCACCGGGCCGGCGGAATGAACCACTTGCGAGCACGCAAACATCATTTAACGACCAAGGGGCCAAAAAATCTTTGCCAAGGCACGCGCTCGCGCAGGCGCTGTGGGAGAGTACATTAAAAAAAAAAAAGTTCCGCCAATTTAGTTTTCTGTGGAAAACAAAACAAATTCAGTCATGTCGAACAATAGGAGGACCCCAACATACCACAAGATTCAAAACATATTCATGAACAGAAAAAAGAATTATGTGCGCAGTGACATTGAGCTTCACTCGCTCAATGTCGCTGCGCACATAATTGTCCCCTGTCCACATCGCATTTCTTTGTCTAATTACAACCTGAGCTTTGTAATTTGCTGGAATCTTTTCACTGCTCACTGTGATTGGTTGTCTTCGCGTTTTACAAGTACGTGAAATCAAAGACCTTTTGTCGGATGTATTTTCCCACGGCGAGCGCTGCGATCATTGACATCTTAAGAAAATTAGGGGATGGGTTGTTTTATTAACACTTCGTGCTTTGTGATTCGTGCTTCGGCGTTCAGATCGGCCGACGCCGCAAACATATTGGCTGCTGAGGGTTAATAAGATGCTCAGGAGTTGCCATGCCCTACAGATTTCTCAAGATGGCGGCTCAGGGGTAAAGCGCCGGCATATGGATGCCCAGTTGGCGGGGTTCGAATGGCGGTCGAGGTGCCCCAATTTTGGCAGGGACTTCCGTGGACAAAGTGCCGTGTCACCCGATGTTCCACGTAAAGATATATCTGGTGATCGAAACTATTCTCGAGACCTTATTGCTGGGGCATGCCATGATTGTCCTTTATTAGTTTGGAACGTGAAGCTCCCGAATTCGGCCTTTTGCCAGTCTGATATTCCGTATATCGGAGATTTAACCAACCGCGTTCCGTGAGAAAAAAGTAAGCGCTCAGGTACTTCTACAGTGCAGATGGCCCAGCAAAGCTTTTTTTACGGTTTTGCTGGTTTAAGTGGAACATAAAATGAAGTCGTTTCCATATATGTCGGTAAGGAATCACCACAACGTACATCGTTTTAGACATTTAGAAAACATATTGGAGTTTTCTCGTTCATTGTTTTCAAAGGAAATATAACGCGATAGAATTTGGGATTCGTTGCTGCTCAATTAGAGCTTGTACAAAGCATTATGGCTCTTGTGCTGGGCCGTATATTTTATCGAATAATTTTTGCAATGTACGCAGAATGAGTCTACAGATGTTTATTTTTATGTTCTCTTTAGTATTTCTCGTGAGCACGAGTTTTACCAGATGATTGCAGAACAACAAAATAGTTGCGATACATAAGGACGGTGAGTGGAATACAGCGTCAAAATGCATATAGATTGTTAGAGCACAAAATCTTTAGGCATATTTTATGTCACCTAGACAAACATAACCTCATTTATGAAATCAGCACTGTTTTAGAAAGGTCACTGTTGACCAAACGCTAGCTCATTCAAGTTACGCGTGACTCAGCTGAAGCAATTAATAAAAGGGTACTATCACGTAATGTACTTAGACTTTTCAAAAGCGCTTGACAGCGTGTGACATTCAAAATTGCTGGTAAAGCTTTCCAACATTCTCAAAAACTCACATATTTAAAATGGTATAACTGCTTACTTAACAGTCAAAAAAGCCAATACGTTCACTATAATAAATTAACACTGATAAAGTACCCGTTACTTCTGGAGTATTCCAGGGCTCCGTGCTTCGGCCACTTTTGTTTCTGGTTTTTATTAACGACATATCATTTAACATAAATGTCCCGCTCAGAATTTTTGCAGATGATTGTATTATATATAACAAAATAAGAAACCAGAACAACGACAACCTTCAACTGCAGGAATCCTTGAGGGCAATAATAAGTTGGTCTACAAAACGTGGCATATGAAGCTAAGTTATTATAAGATAGCCGTCATGGCAGTCTCATGTAAAAGAGAGCATATCTAATTTAATGACTTACTTGAACCTCTTAAACAAGACCAGGAATTCATATATTTAGGAATTGTTTTAAGAGCAAACTCAACTGGACCCAGTACTTGGACGCGACTATTAATAAAGCGAGGGGCACTTCGTTTGCGTTGAGAAAGGAAACTAAAATGTGTTGATTCAGATACTAAACTTATTGCCTATAAAAGTTTTGTTAGACCTGCGTGAGGAATATTGCCAACTCAGTGTGGCAGCCTTACACGAAAAATGGTGTTTTCAGGCTTGGAAATTATTCAGTAACTACCTGCTAGGTTTACCTTTTAATAGGTTACGTACAGGAACCTCATGTGCACAACTGCTTTTCAGGGCGCAGCTTGAGCCGTTGCAAACAAAAGCAAAAATTGATAGATTAAAAGCACTGTTCAAATTGAAAGCCTTAGCTACTTAGAACCATTATCGACAGGGTCCCGGCACCTAAACCTTGCTAGAGAGTTAAAAGAATAGAGGGATTAGGAATTACTGTTTTATGTATTTTTTTCCTAGGACAATTGAAAATGGAATGAGCTACAAAAACGATTTTGTAATCTTAACACCTGTTTGAAATTTCATTACTGCTGTGGAAAGCTTACTTACCTCAGTTTTTTCGTTTACTGTTTATATTCTTGACTGTACTTTTCTGTCGTATGATGTACCCACTCCTACAAAGGTTCCTCGAGTAGAGCCAGTAGTATTTACAAATAAAAAATAAATATATAAATAATCAAATGCAGTACCGGTGACGCCTTATAGATGACGCCGCCGGTACGTTCGCTCGTCGCGAGTGATCACAACAAGTCGGCCGTTAGCCAACGCACACGTGTGAACCAGCCTTCATTTGTTCATTTGTCTATCAGATAAATTTATTCGAACATTGTTCTTATAGGTTGTTTATTTAAATTTGATGTAGGTCATGGGGTCAGCCTGGGCACTCTTTTGCGTCTCCTAGGAAGATTTCACCAGACACTGCGGCACATGACGTCCCAATGTGATGTCACAGCTTCACGCGACGTCACGACTGGTGAAATCGCAGCACCAGATGATGCCGAAGTGTCAGTGACGTCATGTAACACTACGCCAATCGTACAGCTGCAACGGAAAATGAGTAGCACAAGGGACCGACGACCGGAGCGGCAAAATCGCGACACGCGGCGCTATTGTTCCCGAGCGCGCTGATAGCGAGAGTGCCAGTCACGTTCCATGTCTCAACGCGGGGGCGGCCGGCAGAAGGCATCCTACCCTAAAGCCCGCATTTTCAAACCTATCTCATCCATCAGCATCCTTGCACGGCCACCCATCGCATTGCCAGAGACATGCAACATGACGGCACTCATGTCCACGCTACTGCCAGAACAGTAGCGCCGCGTGTCAGTTTGCCGCTCCGGTCGTCGGATACACTTGTGCTTTTCTTTTTCGTTGCAGCTGAACACCATTCAAGATTTTCACAAATTTTACAAGGAAACGATATTACAGTTTAGTTGTTCATTAGGTTATATCACATTTGAAAAAAAGTTTTCTCTATGACGCTTGTTTCTTACAGCTAGCGACCATGTACAAGAAAGATGAAACAGTCAAACGCCTCGTGGACGAGTACGAGTGGAGAATACACCCGGTGGTCAACCCTGATGGATACGTGTACACCATACTATCGTAAGTGTTGCTATTCCATTCACTCGATCAGGCTAGGTGGCGCTGATGTCACTGGATATTTTCGAAAGTAGCGCCGATCTCCCCGTATGGTCGCCATTTCTTGTTCATGAAATGGGCAGTTTCCCGCAGTTTGGCGAGTCAACCATTATATTTAGTCCGAAACATAAACAAGTTTGTAAGACTAGACGAACCTCTTTTTCACTCAAACCCCAAGACATTGTGAATATTATTAGAACGCTCGGTGTAATTTTTTTCTCTTAATATGTCATGGAGAGTCATATTAATTATTTAATTTCAAAATTGTCTGGTGAAACCAAGGAAACTCACTTAAGTTATTTTCCAGCCTTCTCTGGGGTGATACCACGGAAAACCAATCTTAGTAAAATTTACATCTCTGAAAAAAAAAAAAAAAAAATGTTTTGAGCTATCACCAATGCCCCCGTACTACACACACTGAAATTATGTTTTATAATTCGCAACTAATAAAGAGTATAACTTACATGAATATAGACCGTGCGCCACTACAAAAACGTATCATAACGAATGGTGATGCTCAAAATACATATAGAGAAAAAAAAAAAGTGTTTGTGCGGCCACCAGGACAACCAGCACTTTCTCGATCTCCTCGGACATCCCCGTTGTTCTTCAGATCTAATCGTACTGTGAACCCCGGCACTCGCATGGTGATTCTTCGGTGAATCGCTATGATTGACTGGCTGTCTGTATTTAAAAGTGAACGGACAGACTCGTTTCAGAGTGCCGCCATTCGTCTAGTGACGTCAGCTGACGTCACGCTTCACTTTTTGCGCTCTCCCTCCTTGCACCCGTCGTCGCGAAGTGGCGGGGTTTTGCGTTACTTCTCAAGGCGTTTCTTGGTTACTGATTCGTATCGAATGACTATAATCTTACAAATTATCCAAGGATATTTACCCGAGGAATAAAAGCGCTTTGCAATGGATATAAGCACCTCGGTTTCTTTGCAAGGAAAACTAAATGATGCTAAGTAAACGGCCGGGAGAAGCCATGGGCAGGATCTGGGCTAATAACAAAGAAACGATGTATGAAAAAGATCCCCGCGACTATCTCGCGGGTAGAACAAAATAGAAGAAACTACAGCGCCATGTCGGAATCCTCTCACTGGGTCTCAGGTGAGACAACACCGAACGCGATGGCTAGATCAACGCGTTTTTCTATTGGGGCCCGTTTTATCCGCCGCCGTGCATCCACAAGAAATCCAGGAAACGCGCGCTATCGCGCGTTGCGCTCGAAGGAAGCGATGTAATCGTCGGAGGGAACTCGGTGGCCGGCGACGCTGAAAGCTGGTTTGGATCTACACAGACATCTGCGCGGTGACGCTTTGGTCTTGACGTTTCACGTTCTCTTTCGCCATTCACAACGCGGACGGGATTTTTTTCTATTTTAGCTTATTGTATTTTTTGGCGTTGGAATTGGCCGAGCTCTCCCCATGGATTGCAGTAGCGATTGGCTTTCCCAACTGCTTTAGCGGGAAGGTAAACGGTCAGAGAATTTTAGCAGCAGCAGTCACGCCGCAACGAAAGCCGGAGTCCTTCTGCTCAGACATCACACACAAAAGACGGTGCAGACATGGGGACAAAATTATCTGCGGACGCTCACGCAGCATTCGAATGCACTTTTTGCTTCGAACACGTCTGCAGAGAGTCTTTTGCATGGCTAATCTTGGCAGCACACTCAGAACAAAAAAATAAACTCGCCAAGGAACCCAGTGTCTGCAGACCAAGGTCTCTTTGTATGATGCACTGTGGAGACCGGTTACAGCGCAGTCGGTTATAACGAAATAGCGGCTACAGCGAAGCGATCACGATTCCCCAGTCTCCTTTGCATATTCATCATAACGGAAGTCGGTAATAACCAAATAGCGGCTACAGCAGAAAGCGATCACGATTTCCCATTCCCTTTGCACTTCGTTTTAACTTGGGTCGGTTATAACGAGATAGCGGATATAACGAAGTGATTTCCGATCTCCGTTGACTTTGTAAGAACCGGCCACGACAGTATCAGCGGCGTGAGAGCGGTCTGGAGGCGGTGGCTCCCTATCGAACGCTCTATTTGACGTGACGCGTTTTGACGCCAACGTTTCAGGATCGGCTATGGAGAAAAACGCGGTCGGCGAGACAAGATCTCCGGAGGCTGTCAGTGGAGACAGATGCTAACCAGGAACTTCGACGTGGGTCCGTTTTGCGGTGAGTTTTGCTCGTGAGGATCCCTAATTTACGATGGCGAGAAGGTCGCCTCAGGGATCTTCTTCACTTTCCTCTCTTTGTCCTGCTTGACAGAAATAAAGAAGAGGGGCCAGAACCTTTCGAAATAACGAAGCAAGCAAGTCGGATGAACTTCCAGCGTCTTGAATTCCCGGGTCTTTGCGGAAAAGCGGCCTATGTGGCGCGTTGTCTGCATTTTTTATTCCTGCATTGGTCTTGGCTTTTCAAGATGTTACGAATAACGTACGTGCGCCATCTCGTTTTAATGTAATGACGAATTCGTAATTACATCTTTGGAACATGGGAACCATTGAAGGACGCCGCGAATAAAGAAATATATTACAGCCAGAGGTGAAAAAACAATTTGGTTTCCTGCCGAATTTCCTGGGCACGCGGAACGGGGTTAAACTACAACAAAAGACAATGTTGACAGGGTGATAAATGGTTTCATAGCACCTTTAATAACACTCGTCAGTGAATGAGGGGTGCTACCTTTTGCACACAATACAATCTGTTTTTTTCTTTGTTTCAGAATGATATGGGAATACCCTTGTATTACGGGCAGGTAAAAAACGCGTTGAGAACAGACTCCCTTAAAGATCAACGAATCAGAGCGCGTGCAGGGGGGCTCTGGTTTGCTGATCTTTTGGGCACGCAAGTCAAGGCGAGTCGCCTCGCAGCCCGCCCCCCCTCTCCCCTCCTTCCTCTCTCCCCTTAAAACAGGCGATGTGACGTATATAAAAACGCCCCATTCATAGTGCCAAAATTGTCCCATTGACCTAACCCACAAGCTTTTCTGAATTCGCTCCCCGTAGCAGGAAGTCCGCTCGACCATGGCAACAACTCAGAGACAAAAAATATATATATATAGTAATAATAGTGATGAATAATAGTGATGAATAGACAGTAAAATCTGTTTGTGCAGGAGTCGGAACCAGCAACGACACGTGTTCGGAGAACCTACCGGCGGGCGACAGTCCATTCTCGGAGCCGGAGACCCGTGCCGTGAGGGATGCCGTGCTGGCTGCTCGGGACCGCGTCTCGAATTTTCACTTCGGCCTGCACACAGCTACGTGACCTCTTGTGGGATGTTTCCCTACTCGTGGCCAACGACCAAAATCGCACAGCAACCACCAAGCAGCTGGTGGGTTGATTCGCAACGCGACGCAACGCGCTATGTATAGGGTTTCGCTTTTCCTGTAAATGTCGATTAATCCCGAAGATGCTCAACCCAAACATGTTTTACAAGACTTTTGAGAGAAACGAGAACCAATATGGAGTCTGCTTCATAATAGGAAAAAACACAAGCTTCACGGAAAAAAATCTCCTTATTTAGCAGCTCTACTTTTTGTTCATCTAGAACAATGCCCAGACCTAACCGTCTGCGAGGCTATCTTAGCGACGCACGCCACATTCTCCTGTTTCTTTTTCTTATCAGGGCCGAAACGTTTTCCCAATATTTGGGTTACTCAAACAGTGGCATAGAGGCTTCGGAGAATCTTGTGTTATTTCCGGTTTTGTTCAAAATAAGCGCCGAAAAACGAAGATTTGTTTTTTTACGGCGTCGTCGAAAGGAGTGACACCGAAAAGCAACAAATCTAGCCCCCAAATTAGTAACAACAAAAAAGAAATTTTCTAAACACAGAATAGCAGTTATAAAGCATGGAATGGTTTTTTACTGTGTCGCCAAATACCAGAAATGTGTCGGTTTGTCCGTGCATGTCTGCCGCTAAATTTAGCTTTGACAAAATCTCGCGCCACGAGACGTGATGGCAGCACGTAGCGCCACAACTTCACAAAAAGTCAAATTCCCCGCTAAATTGAGCTACGACAACAAGGTCACGTGGTGGCCACGGCGTTGCGTAACACCACGACCCGACACCGTGACCTCACGTCGCAAGACATAGTCGCGTGACGTAGAAGGTGACGGGACGCCGATAGCATGGGCGTGTGCGGGAGCGTGATCACGTGGCGAAAAAAAGACGTATGACTGCTCCAACGGGCGCGTGGCTTCCACCGCACGGTCAGCTCAGGGGTAGAACGTAGTGTAGTCCCGTGTCGGTACCTTTCACAGGAGTGACCGCAAGACGTCGCCTTAGAATGAAATTATGCTTTTTTTCACTGGTAATCTGAAGATAAAAACTTACGCTTGCTTTAGTAATTGAAGATGGCAGCTCAATGAACAAGTTGTTAAGCTGGTGCAGACTGTACCCTCAACGTTCTTCGATTCCACGAAATTGTTGCCCAACTGAAGCATCCAGGAAGACATCTGAGAGAATCACCAATGTCGGAGCCGTATTTGTCAAAAAGCAAAAACAAAAACAACTTCGTCTGCGTGATAACAAAGTTTCAATGTCACATTTGCTGTCTCTTCTAGCCTCACCGAAGAATAGAACCGCATCTTTAGCTTTTCAGCTTGAGCGTCAATAATTTCTCGAACGTTGTACGTAGAATACATTGGTCCGGGATAGTATCGCGAAACACCAAATAGACCAAAATGTATTCCGACACTGCAACACAGACAGTGAATGAACAATTGTTTCGCGATACAGAAACATAAATACTAATATTATTTCTGAAAAACTATCGCTATACATTTGTTTCACGCAATACTGGCTAACTTCTAAGCTTGTTTATTTAGAACGGTAGCCCCAAAGTAGAAAGCGCAAAACAATCAGCGCGTATAGAGCAGCACGGCATTTCGTAAGCATTACCCCAGTTGCCGTTAGTACGACTACGGCCGGTTTATATCTTCGCAGCAGCAGCTTCGTTCGATGTTGGAGAAACAGGGAAGACGAAGACCCATTGACGTTGGTTACTTCGGCAGATGTTCAAAAGGAGGTTAGAGACATACCGCAGCGTATGGCAGAAGGTGTGCTCTACGGCAGGCACTCCGTCTTGAAGGGAAGTCCAACTCGGCCAGTGCCGGCGTTGCCAGCTTTCCACAAGAGGTAAATGATGCCGGCCGTGGTTCTCTAGATGAAACCGAAGGAACGTTTTTGAGCGAAGTTTCTGATGCCGATAGGGTGATGTGCTTTGTGTAATCTGAAGACTCATATACAACTAACCTAATTGCGTTGATTTGTTTTGTTTATTTCTTTCTCACTGTTTCAGCTTACTACTTCGGAGAGGGTGCCGAGGCCATCCGCAAGGTGTCGGGCACGAATTACACTGTCGGCCCAATTAACAAAATCATCTGTGAGTAAATTAAGCCGTTCTGATATGGAGCGTGTTCTAATAATTGTCGTTGAGCTTCGGCGTGTTTGCCTATCCACTGACGCTGACATCATGCGCAGGTATCGCCCTCTATACTCAGTCTCTACAACGAAAAAAAAGGAAATTTGGGGTATTGTTTTTGCGCTACTAGGCGGAGTGCTTTCCGGGAAGGGGGGGGGGATTTGCTTGTCGGAGGAAGAAACAATGTCTTTGTGGTTTTGAAACGTGTGCGTCTTGATAAAACAACATAAAGCTAACCTACGGTGCACATGCATGTAGTTTAATTCAGCACTCAGGGAAAATGAGTAATATTCCGCGAGAGCCGGAGTTCTACTACGGTTTTTGAAGTGAATACGATATAGGCAGAAGTGCCTCGGAGCACACGAATTGTGCCGTAGTGCACTGTGAGGAATTAGGAGGCTCCGCTGAACTACGGCGGAGGGTTGGCCGCGTGTAGGAATCGTTTTCGATCTCTTACAGGATTTTATTAAACCACTACCATTACACACAGTTTGTTCTTTATTAAATGGAATTACAATGTTTTCATGTCAACCAAAATAAATAAATCAAACACTTCTTAAAATGGATGCTTGAGCGAGTTGGATATTCATTTTTTTTGGTGTGCCTGCAATTTCTGTGTGAGTGAGTTTACTTCTGCGCTTCTCCTACAATATAAATCAAACACGAAGGACCCTGGAGACTAAAGAGCTTTTTGGAGATCGTTTTGATGACTTCAACAATGATACCCGATAATCCGCCGCCGCCTTTGCGTATACATTGTACTGTTTTGGGGGTATCGAAGGTATCGGAACGTTTTACTTAGACATGTATCCAGACGGAAGCAGGACTACTATTAGAAGCACGCTTGCAGTGTTCTTACGAATAACAGCGTTTTGATGTAATTCGTGATAGATGCATAATCCGACTGGGGCAGCACAGAGCAACGCAAACACAAAGTCGATAAGAAGAAAGTCTTCCACATTCAACGAAAGCTTTGCTATTGCTGATGGGCAGTTCTTTCTCGAAGCGCGTCCAACAAACACAGCACGAGACTTCCACGCACTCCGACGAAGAAAACGGCCATTACCGAAAAGTTGGGTTGGACGTATTCCAGGCGTTCTCGACGAAAAACCATGGCCGCGTCTGCAACGCACGAAGCCAAGAGAACACCGAAGAGCGCATTTCGGAAACCGGACCTACGTAGCCTCTACACTGATCCCCATAACTTGGCAAGAGTCGCAGGCTACGGTCCCAATGATCCCACCAGCGCATCAGAGCGAGTCACGTGACAGAGATTTTCCTTCGAGCGATTTTATTCTACGGAGAACGGTCACATGTTTCGCGCACCCTTGTATCTTGCTTGAAGCAGCCGTCGAGCTCGCTTACAGCCACACGAAGACACAAAATATCGTGGGGAGGCTTAACAAAGGCGAGGTCGAAGGGGGATAGATAGTACAGGTAAGCTCCTCTCGTTTCTTTGTCTGTCCTCCTGGGGACTGAAGTAAGCAAATTTTGTTTTGTTTATTTTTTTCAGTTCGGTTTTGAGTTGGTTAAGAAATCCGAATACCTCGCTCAGCATGGCTGATTCACAAACGACACTCCACCAACGTATACGGTATGTCAGGATTGCGTCGGCGCGACCCTATCCGATACTTCACAGATATCGGCTTGATCCAAATGGTACCGGCACAATCTTTCCAACTTGACGCCAATATCGGCGCAGTACT
>JAZHYW010048975.1:0-13368 GCA_037355805.1 Ixodes ricinus | reverse complement strand
AGCATAAAAAATACAGCAAGTGTGATGTTTATTTGCAAATTAAATTGACCGGCATCTTGACAAGAAACAAACCTCAAACGCCAAGCAATGTCGAAAATGTTCACTTCGGTATACGCGCTATTTTAAGCCAGATCCTATCTGAGTACGAGGGTCACTTTTGTCTGCATGAATTTGCCTGCGTCACTGTGCTGACTGTAAACAATATTGGTCAGGAAAGCAGGCGTCCTGATTGCCGCTCAGTATTTCTATAAAAGGTAGACTGAAAGGATTTGTCCTAAAACTTTCCTGGCATTTTGAAAATATTATAGCTTTTAGCTCAGTTGCGTCATTGTCATATGTATTGTAAAACGTATTTGGTAAACTAGATTTCGGGATATATAAGGCGAGAATGGTCCCATTTCATGATTTTATGCACTGTAATTAATTCGTAAGTTCAAGAGCATAGAAAGATTCGACGTTTAATACTGCGACGAAAAGTTGTAGCATGAACGGGTATTTTAGGCAATCTACCTAACGGATAACCTATAGATTCAGGAAAAATATATGCGGGTAAAACAAAAAGATAGAAGTCGAGTCATATGTTAATTTAGCTTGTCTTTTACTGTTTCATTTAAATAAAATTAGACAATTTTATTGCTCTAGAAATAATAAAATTCTATATAGATACTGTTTCACTGTTGAAATAGTGCCTGTCGCCAAGAAAACGCAGAAAATATAGTCTCAATTTTGCAGTTCAAACCGGTTCGAACCGTTATTTTTTGCTCCCCGGAACTGAACCGGAGCCGAACCAAAAGCCCTAAACCCGAACCGGAACTGAACCGATAAAAATTTCGGTTCGACACCCTGCATGGAGGGTCACGCCGATATAGGGGTTTAAAGCAAAGAGTGCAAGTTCACTCACGTGCGTGAGGAGCCCTCTATATAAAAAAAAAGCCTTCAATGAAAAACAAATGTACCAAACAAGCTCCCGACAGTCTAAAGCCGCGGTTTGTAAAGTTTCGGAATCTCGTCCAATCAGGTTGAGAAACGATTGAAAGGGTTAGGGGTTAGAGCTAACAGTAAAGAATAAAAATTTATACAAAAATGTAGACGAGGATTGGGAGAGGGAAGAGCAGTGAAGCAGATGTTGCTGTTAGTGCTACCAACACGCGAGCTAGAGAAGAGGGACGTGAAAAACTCATTAAGATAAAAAAATGATTTCATGGACAATAAAAATCGCCAACCTTGACTGAAATATGTAAGCTCATATGCTAGTGGCGAGGACGTGCAAGGAGAACCTTGAACCTCCCCGCCTCGACCGGATGATGTGATCGGAGCCCAACCAGCTCGAATTCGACCCCCGATGCCCCCCTGATGGGAATGAGAAATATGAAAGATCCCTAGAAACACGAGCAACAGGAAGCGAACGAGACGAAGAGACAGATTAAACTACGGCAGAAGCCAAAAGGGACGCGAACATTCATTGAATCGTTTTACAGTCTACAAAACCGTTCATTACGTCGTATCCCAGCCGCTCTTTCCCATTCCTCCTTTCCCTCTTGAGCAGGTTGGGATACACTCTATCTCCTGTCGCTTTGGCTGTACTGTCGTCCCCGTGGTCAGGGGGGGACGCCAGCGCCGCAAAATCTTGCAAAAGTAATTGTAATTGTTCCTGAAATTTTGCAATTACTGACGCTAAAAAGTAATTAAATTACAATTACAATTCCTTTTAGCCGAAAGTAATTAATTACAATTACAAATTACCAGGAAAAGTAATTAAATTACAGTAATTCAATTACTGTAATTGAATTACTACCCAAATATGATCGGGCGCACTCTGGCCTGCCGCTCGTGTCTCATTCAAACATCAAACTGCGAGAGCAGACGATGCACGAAACAAGAACCGTCGAAGACAGAAGGTACGTCATTTCTGGAGCAGACATTGGCGGTTTTATTTATTCGTATTTATGGCGTGACACTTTCTGCACAGTGAAACTTAACTGAAAACCCAAACAAATTTTATTTTGGCAAATATCCCACGCAACCAAAAACTTGGATAAAAGCGCGCTTTTTCGTTCAGTCAGCGTCCAGTGAATCCGTAGCGCCATCTCTGGATAAGGCAAAGAAACATGGCCGTCGTTCGGTGTATTCCTGACAGCTGCCGCTCCGTTGTTGAAAATATCAGTTATCATTTTCTTATTTTCTTTGTACTCGGAGTTCCGACTTGAAATTTTAGCACAGCCTGTGACCAGTTAAAGACATTTTTGAGGAAAGTTGCTACAAGATCCGTCAAGTGTTCGATTTTTGCGAGCCATTTTAGCGTGTAAATTTTCTTTGTGACACCCTGTACGTCTACATTCCTCAGGTTGTCCGGCCACAAAAAATACTAATTTTCTCCTTTCAGGATACGAAGTCAAGTTGAATGCAGAGAGGTTCCGCGTGAATCTCCGATGAAGATTCTCCTCAGTTTGTCCGCATTCGTCTCTGTGCTGCCGGCTAGAACCATTTGGCTGAGTTTAAGTAGTATCTCTCTGTCTGTCAAATCTACTTTTATTCAGAGGTTCACCTAATAGTTAACCAACTAAGCTCATATTTCAACCCGACGAATATACTAATTTCGCTTTAGTGGGACATGGTCGAATGCATAAGACATAACCCGCATATTCGTCAAAATGACTTCTCGATTGCTTCTAAAACCTGAATTGAAATACGCGTATCAGCTGCTTAGTGGGGCGCCAGCGGAGGTTAACATGCTTGTTGGCTAAAGAAGTGCTTGCCTATTTTTCGTAATTTTCCTGCAGCCTGTCCCAAGCAGCACAAAACGTCGTGGAAACGTCGAGAAAAGGTCCCTGACGTCCGTGACGTCCCGCGTGACTTCGATCACGTTTTTTCGACGTTGAGGTGACGTCCTTATATAACGTTCCATTAGAGTCTAATCAGGGACGTTGTGACGACGTTGTATTTCAACTCAAACGTCGTCAACGTTCCCACGACGTCCATGCACGACGTTCAGGCAACGTCCAACGCTCACGTTTCTTTGACGTTGAAGTGAAGTCCATAAATGACGTTTCATTATCGTCCTGTCCGTGACGTGCTGGCGACGTCATGTTTCAACTTCTACGTCGTCACGACGTCAAGACAAGACGTTTTAGGAGCGTCGAACACTCACGTTTCTTCGACGTTAAAATAAAGTCCATAGTGACGTTACATTATTGTCCCGTCAGTGACGTTTCAGCGACGTCGCGTTCACACCTAGCTGTCGTAAACGTCATACAGGACGTACTGGCAACGTCGACCACTCACGTTTTGTTCAACGTTGAGGACATATTTAAATTACGTTCCATTTTTGTCCTGTCATTGACGCCCTGGCGATGTCATGTCACAACTTTGTTTTGTGTTTTTTTAGCTTTTCCAGCTCCATCTCCAGCCGTAAATCACGTTTCATACGCGTTCACTGTTAAAAGCTTAATTACAGCTGTGGTCAAGGTGACACTGCTCAAGAGCCGCAAGCAAAACTTAATTTTTGAGAGCTTCAGGAATTTATTTATTTATTCATTAATTTATTTATTTCAAGATACTATTAATGCACATGGGATTACGCTAGGGAGGGCAAATACAAAACACAATGTACACTGAAGGAAAAAAATATGAAGGCATGTTGGGAATATCATTCCTTTTACATGTGCTTGTTATAATTTTGGTTTGTTTAAAATATTGTTACGGTTCTAATGTGCGAAGTGGAGCCCATGGCGTCTAGATCGGATCGGATTGTGCCATTCTTGTTTTTCGCACGCGCGTTGTCGTCTTCCTTGGGTCCTGGATGCGCCACCGGCGCGCCACCACACTATTCCTTCTCCAGGTGATTTCAGGCATGCATCATTTCCAGGAGCATCCATACTGCTCCGCGGCCACCTGGCATTGTTTTAAGGTTCGGCAATTTCTCTTCGTGTTTGTTACCCATGCTCACTTGCGCACAACCACAAAATCCGCATCAACATCACAGTTCACCCGCAACACCAACATCCAGTACATTAGCGCTTTCGGTAGCTCGGTACGCAGTCTTGTTACGTGACTGTCAAAACAGACTTTGCTTTCTTTGGCACTGATGACGTACCCAAACAAAAATCGGACGCCGGCACACATGCAGCCCGCACCTACGTGTCGGCAAAAAAAAAAAAAAGAAACAGAACCGACGCCAACGCGGCGCGAGAGAGAGGGGAAAGGCAGGCAGAGAAAAAAATGCTAGTGGCATCTCCATAGAGCCCCATGCGATGCGTCGGGAAACTCGGCAAGTAGAGGGTGAGAGAGAAAAGTGGGAAAGATAGTGGCGACGAACAATCGACAAGCGTTAGTTCCGGGCACACCCGGTCCAGCTTTTTCCGAAAGTCAGTCACTATTATAGCACCGGCCGTCACGTCTACGGGGTCTACGAGGCAGGCTGCTTGTCGCCGCGATTTTTTCCGAGTCCGCATACAGTGGAAGTGCTGCGATTCGCTCAAGTCGCCCCTATGAAGAAGTCGGTGATCGCCCAAAACGCCGTCGTGTTCAGTCACGGCTCGCGGACCTTTTTCAAGGCCATAACGCTTCACACGTTGAATCGTATTACTGTTCGGATCAAGGTGACTGTGAGGATTTGAATGACGTCCCCCAGAAAAGAAGGGACAGTGCAGATAATGGCGCGTCAAGTCCAGTTTTCGACCAAGGCTCTTCAGACGCTTCCGACGATCCCAGTCAAGAATGCCCAGCGGACGGGACCCCACTTCTGAATCCACTCCCGTGCACGCAGCGAGAGTACCAGCCTATGTGCGATGGGGTGGGTAAAGCACGCGCGTCAGCGGATTAATCAGAAGCAGAACAAGGTAAGCGGTGGAACATTCCGCGCAGCGTGACATCGTCCCTTGTTCATTTCTCTACGTGCATTTGTTTGTTTTATATACTTCTGGCTAACACATCCAGGGACGTCTTTTGGCGGCGCTCCGTATTGTATCTCGTGCCTGAAAATGCTCAAATAAACAGTTCGTACCAAACCTGTGTTTTAGTTACTTCCTTCGTACTTGCATGAGAGCATCTTGCCTTCGCAATAATACTCAAAAAAGTATTATTTTTTTTTAGTGGGGGGGGGGGGGGGTGGACACAACGTCTTCCCCACAACGCCTAGAAAACGTAATTTGGAATGGTGTCTCGACGTTCCATAAACGTCGCTGGTAGTCCGGATGTCGTAAACACACGTATCATAAACGTCGAGGAGGACGCAACGGCCCACTGAGACGTGCATGTGACGTGTGACAAACGTCATTGGGAACGTTCTCTCGACCTTCTGTGCACCTTTCGTCGCGGACATTTAAAGGTTTCATCGACGTCGAAGAAAGGTAACGTCCGGACCTTCGACGTTGTACGACGTCACGTTACAGACGTCTTCGACGTTCTTTCGACGTTTTCTTCACGTTTATGTGCTGCTTGGGGTGTTGTTGACCGAGCGGACGACTGCAGCTGTTTCTTGAAAGCGGATACGCACAAAAGCTCTATTTCGCGGACAGATAAGTCGCACGGCCGAGGCATGCGAGTTAGCTGAAAATTACTCTCGGTGGAACAATTTTGTACTCATCGCCGCTTTTCTTAGCTGATCAATACTGATAGGAGTCTATTACCGTCTTTCCGAAGCCCATAGTTTCGGTATTGAACGAAATCTCCGAAAGAAAAGCTTGACATAAAAAGGTACAAAAAGCAACAGAAAAACAAAACTATGCTCTGCAAGTTTATGTACACCGGCTACACTTAACCATCGCAGTTTAAATACTTACAATATAGGACATTAAAGAAAAGAAATTCTGTTAAATTGAATGCACCACCCGTTCAGGCGGACTGGCCGAGCCGACGCGACCTGTTCCCAGCCGCCATGTTTGTTTGGTGGTGGCGTCCCCTATAGGTCGCTAGAGTCGCGAATAGTTGTTCCTAGAACGAAGCGATACTACCGCTAATCGGGCCGATAAACCTGGCGATCTCCTAGAGACTTCCATACTCTCGAGCTCCTCTCCCTCAGAGCACGCAGGTGGTCGAGCTCCTCCTCGCCTACCCCTCTGGTCACGTGACCTCGACCGTTAACCAATTAGCGTCCAGCTTCCGCGGCCACGCTTATCATGCTGCGCGAAATGCGGGAACTTAGCCAAAAAACGTTTCTCGTTAGAAACTGTCTGCACGCATGCTTCGAACATGCTTGCGGTGTCTTTTTCCGGAGATAATGCTGTCAGCGTGTCTACAGCGAACAACGTTGTTTTCTTTGTGTGTGGGCCTTTTTATGATCTATATAAAGTCTTACCTGGTCAATGATGTAGAGACAGGTGGCGTGGGCCACCCACTCCCTCGCGTGAATGCCGCACTCGAAGAATATGATGGGCCTGTTCGTCCCTTTGCTGATTTGGTTAGAGCAGTGGTTCCCAGCCATGGATGTGTCGGGGACCCTTGCGGACCGCTGGCAGTGATGGGGGACCCCTTCCAGCGCGGGGGAGGGGGGGGGTACGTAAGTAAGTTAACAGATCTGGAGCATGGAACAGGTGCCTTTTATTGCTACGTAGCAGAAAAACATAAAACAAAAAGGTGCCACATCACCTCATTTTGGTGAGGATATGCGATATGATAATCCCGCCGCGGGGCACCCGAGACACGTAGTTCGGGAAGGTGTGGGGAAGAGGGAAAGGAGGTGACCGAGATGATCTCGTGCGGATTGCTGTCGTAGTTCCGGAAGCAGGTTGCAAATTAGTCATGGCCGGACTGGACTACAAAAAACGTGCCAACTAAAAAATAATAAGAAAAAAATTTTCTTGAGGGTTTCGCGGACCCCACAAGTGGCTTCGCGGACCCCCTAGGGTCCGCGGACCCCCATTTGGGAACCACTGGGTTAGAGGAATGAAGACCGTAAGACGGGATCAGCGCCGACCTCTCCTCTATGCCCCTTTTCTACGTAACAGTAGGACGCGGACAGACATTTGCAACTGGCGGTGAATGAAGTTCCTATCCTGAAAGTAATGAACCATCGTGTGCTGTGTCAACGTTCGGCATGAACCCGTGTTGTCTTTGATTGGCGATATGCGAGCTGCAACGCGACTACCAAACATTTTGGAATTTTTTAGTCGAAGCTGGAAGAGGGTTGGAGAGCGAGGCTTAGCATAAAAAAAAAAAAAAAAAAAACTGTTTACTCTTAAGCCTTTTTTTATATAAAAAAAAAAAACTTGAGCTGGACGTACAGAGCACTGGCGTTGAACCGACGGTACAAACATTCTTGAGCGGCTTAATAGCCGAATTTTACGAAAAAAAGTAATCAAAATTTTTTTGGTTTTATTGCACAACCTTAGTGTCGTTTTTCTGTAGTCTTTGATACGCACTTTAGCTGTTTCCTCTGTTATATCACACCGGCATCAGGCCCCTCGTTAAAGTTGGGGCCGTCAGTAGAGGTCAGTGTGCTGCACGTCAAACTGAAATCTTGGGGTGTCGTCTATGTGACAAGGGGTGTAATGGCTGAAAGTATAATGGCGCTCTCTTTCCCGTAAAATTAATTGTTGCAGCCTTAGGCGATGCGCTACCATTATGAGAAACAAAGTGACCCACGAGGCGTATTTTGTTTCTCCAGCAGCCTAGTACAATGTAGGCCCAAGAACGACCGCACGCCTGGTTGATCTCGGCCTCGATGGGGACTGCTAGTACCGTTTCGCGCATGCGCAGCAGATTTTATGGAAAAGCTCAAATGAGGACGAGCCTCCGCCGAATGGTGACACAGCACTCGTGACCAATCCGCGTAATACGCGTTTCTCTTTTCTATGACGCCTTTTTTTATGAGGTACCGCACGGCCACGCTCAAAAATGGCCTCGTGTGCCGAGAAGGGAAGGAGGGAGGAACGTCTCCCTCCATGTAGAGGACGAACCAGCCAGTGGAGAGGAGCTTCTCGAAACTTTTCCTAAGACAAAACAACTTTGCGCGTAAGATGTGCGCACTCACGTGGACACCGATAATGTCTCGTCCCTCGTAGGACTTGCTGATGGGCGAGTACTGCACGTGGTCGTATTCCAGGCCATACGATTTCAAAGCGATTTCAAACTATGGGAAAAATAAAATCGCTCTTTAATTGGCGATTAATACCTTGTTTGGCTGCTCCGTTCAAATGAAATTGAGAGAGCAAAAAAGAGTGATACGTGAGTATCCCACGAAATATCGTCGACCTCTCCAACCATATTTCGCACTACCTTGCAGAGCCCGTCCGCGTATTACTGCTTAGTTAATGCTTTAGAATTGTAGTTCGTAGTATATGACTATCGCCACCCCACGCCTTATAAATGGCGGGGCGTTAGTTCCAAGGTGGCGAAACAGACGGGGAGAGATTTCTTCAGGATTTCAGGTGCGCCTACTCGCTGACGCTGGTCAGTGAGCTAAAATTAACTTGATTGGCTACAAACAGAGTGCGGTCAGGGAAGAAGCGCATAACAGGTGACGGAGATGCTGACGGGTGTTAAGAAAATTAGTATGATGATTCACATTTTTGAAAACCGGAGACGACGGACGAAAAAGGGGACAAACACACAAACGTCTCAATTGTCCCCTTTTTCGTCCGTCGTCTCCGGTTTTTCAAAATGTGTGACATCAACCAGCTCGCCTGCCTTCTTACATTATCTAGTATGATGAGTTTTAAAAGCGGCAAACCGGAACGCGACAATTTCTTATTTTATCTCGCTCGCTTTTCCGGCAAAAGTGAATGATGCAGGAACACGCCAGACCAGAACCACGCGGTAAGAGCAGCACCAAGGCCGGCACTGCCTGCCCCTGTCCCCGCCGCCATCCCCGCTCCTCTGGTTCTTCGTTCATCCGCGAGAGGGCGAGCAGCGGTCTGGAGTTGCGAATAATGTTCCGTATTTGTTATTTAGGAAAAAAAAAAAGGACCTATAGCATGTTTGCCTGTAGAAACACTGATTGGGTGTATCCATTTCCGGGTCCGCATTTATATTAAATACTAGCAATGTTTAACATCTTTATTATTAAGTTTATATTGAACACCTGAGCTAAAAGATCACTCCCCTAAGTCACTTGGCGTCCCTTTGTGTCAAGACAAAGTCTCGTCGTTACTCGGTCCCTCGTTTAAACCGAAGAAGTAAACCCTAGTCCTACCTCTGCGTTCGTCAGGTAGCGCCTGAACCGGAGTGGAGTGCTGGAGTAGGCGGTGAATTGAGCCCCGTCTCTTTCCTCGTCGATGAGCCTGCAAAAGACGCACAGACGCACAATATATCGTGATTTGATGGTGCGGTTCAACGCGTCCACTGCTAAAGTTTAGCTGGTACCATCATATAGTGCACTTAACCATCACGCTGTCTACAAACAAAGGCGCCTTTACCCACGTCAGGTGTAGTGCAACCTGTACAGAAACCAGAGCCTCCTGAAATAAAGTGTCTGCGCATGCGCAGTGTCAAAAGCAGCGTCACCGCAGCGGAGTGACGTCAGAGAGTGGAGTCAACGTCAACTGAGCCACAAAATCAGCTACGTTTCAGAGCATCGAGGTAGGAAGCTTCGGGACGCAACATATCGGCGCCTCAGGTGAAGCCGGAGGAGTCTTCCGGTTTAGAGGGACACGTCCCCAACGATGACCAAAACCCAAAAGACGCTATTGGACGAAAATGAGAGCTGATTGGGCGCCAACAGATGCTTTGGGCAACCTTGGGGGCGTTCCCGCCGACCATGACCCCTACTTCCGGCCACGCTTGGGATTTTCTCGGTTGAGTGGCTTGAGCCGGCATATGTCGCCTCCTCTGCTTCCTACCTCGCTTTAGAGATACGACAAGTTCAGTCATCTTGGTGCTTAAAATCATGCTTGCCATTTATTTGAAGCTTTATTTGAAATCGAAGGAAACGTTTTTCCGTTCTCCAAAAAATATTAGAGCAGCTTACAGAAAGAGCAAATTAATTTTACCTGAGCTTCGTACCACCGAGTCTAAAGCTGGGGGAGTCGCATTTTTAAATTGTTACGATCGACAGTGGCGTCTGCTGTGCTCTAAGCACAGCAGACGGAGCACATGGCGGCGCCAACTAGCAGATCGGGGAACGGTGTGCCGATACTCGAAGCGTAGCTCATTTAGTGGCTCTAGTGTAAACGTTATTATGGTGTGTTGGGGCCAACCAAAGTTACTAGATTACTTCAGTTGTGGAACTCATGCGGAAAGGGGCACCGCCCCCCCCCCCCCCTCTCACTTTCTTCAGTCCGCCTTCCGGTCGTGTGAAGCGCCATATAGTTATTCCTTCTCAAATCTCCGTGGTCCATAGAATACGGTAAAACGCCATGTAGGCGTGGCACTTCGAAACATAGGTATGCCGTAGAATAGACTCGCAGCTAGCGGCAGTTATCATAGCAACCGGTGGCGCATCGAAAGACGGGAGGCGAGCCGGGGGGCGGGATGTGAGCCGTGTACTGCTCGTGGAAGCGGCGTCTATGAGCACTTCCGTAACTGAGCTCGATCTAGTAACCTTTGGCGCCAAAGCGCAGTACTGATGTCACGCCGCTGTGGTGGCGCTGTTGTCGGCAGGGCCTATCACAAAATATGGTGGCTAGAAGGCGAAGTGTGCTGGACGCCGTATGCGCCCAATGATAAGAAAGGGCACGGTACGCGATGACAATTTTCAGAAAGCCTCAGATTGTAGAGAGGGTTCATCTCAGACCATCGGGAGCGTTTGCAAATCAATGGCGGACGCCACCGGCGAAGATTGGTCGCAAGTGCGCATGCGCTGCGTTTTCGCGTGGCGAGGAGGAAAGTAGGCGGAGAGGGTGGGACGCTCGCAGACGACCAACGCGGTCGTCACCTCCTCGCAGCTCGTATTGCAATCGCAGCCCATGAACCACGTGACTCCGATCGAGGAGTTAGAAACTTTCTGTAATGTAATATCTTTAAAAAGCTGTTGGGACCGCTGACTCGCCTGCTGGCTGCGGCGACCCTAGCGGTTCCCAAATATTTCTTCGAGGAATTTTCATCGCCGAAATTTAGGCGCACGACCTGTTTAGCGGTTGAAACGTGCGCCATTTATGTAGTTGCACAAACGTGAGTCAAAATATAAAGAAGCTATGTGACCTTCAACACATGCGCTGAGGGCACCGCGTGTGTTGCGATGAAAATCCTCGCACACCGCGAGGAGCGCTGCAGTCTCCGGGCGGGTCGTTTTCATCGCAACTCTGCGCAGCGCTTCGCTCCCGCTCGTCACACTTCCCATTCCAGCCACCATACACAAACGCTTCACTTCACGCAAATTTGTTTTACTGCGCGCCCGCAGTGCTCACACATCGGCTGTGTAGAGGCGGTCGCATTTTCTGGCGCCACCGAGACGGCATTTTCTTTTTTGAATTTGTTTATACGTTCCGGTACGTGTTCAGCCTATAGTTTTTCGCACGGACTGCGAGGCCGTCTTTCCCACGGCGGGTCATTGCCCGCAGAGTCTTTCCCTAACCCAAGGGCCGTTGCATCCAGACACACCAACCTACACAGTCAGCATAACTCCTAAGTGCACTTGTCAACGGGCAGGCCGTTTCAACGGACGGCCATGGTGTGGACAAACGAGCGCTTGTTTGTAACCAGTTGTGTCGGTTCATGCGCTGTTTAACCTTAAAACGGGCTGCAGTTGGCGTCACGAGCCATCACGGCCAATCTAGAGCTGAGAGCAGAGTGACGTGGCCTTCCGGTCTGGTGCGGCGAGGGGTGGTGCGTGAAGTCAGGGGATCCCTCGAATCGGCGTTGGGGCGGTACCGATGTATCCGGATAGCATCCGCTGCGGTTCATCTTAAGCTGAAGCGGAGCACAGTTGGGACGAGAAAGCGCTTGGACCCGCTTCAGACGGGGCAGTTTTCTCCAGCAACTTCATTTATGATCGAGGCAAATCTAGGAAACAGCTCGCCAGCAGCAAGGGAAAGTTGCCCTGTCTCAAGCGGGCCGTAGCACGGAGGTGGATACCACGCTCATAGAGCCCCAGTCACACAGCCTCATATATTACAGAGAAGACATTGTGCTCGCTCCAGACATAATGCCAGAATTATCTGCGGACACGATTCGAGCATGTGGGCTGAAGGCCGTTGGATGACAAAATGAAACAACGCCGTCATACAAAGAAGGAAGATGCCCCAGACAGTTTCTCCAGACTCCTGTGCATGACATACCGCGGTGTGACCGCGGTTTAGAAGTTTATTGACGAATCAGTGGTGCAGCAGAGAGAGAGAGAGAAAGAGGGGCAATGAAGAGAGCTGAACACGTCCTTGCGGAAGTTGACTTTAACCTTAACTGCATTTAGGCGGCGTTATGGACTAGAAAGAACTTCCGTTTTGTTTTGCCAATATTGGAGAACATACTTTATACTCAGGTTGCCGTACTACGCAGTACGCATTCACCACCGCCAACTTTGGCGCTTTCATGAACTGTCATCGCTTGTTATTCGTTTTATGGTTTGGCCTACAATACGTCTTATAATTAATTATAATTAAATACGTCATATAATTCAATATTGTCAGACTGTTTTCAAACACTTGGATTGTGTCATTTTGGAGTCGAGTCGTCGGTTCGATTTGGACACCAGATCTAATTACACCAAGCGAAGCTCTTCGAGTCGCAGGCAGCGTAAAAAACGGAGGGGGTGCACAGTGTACTCAGTCTCCGAGCATCTCGGAATCCAATGCGCAGAGCAAGTTCGTGTGCTTCTTTTGCAGGGGTTGGGATGATGTGGGAACGCCGAGCTCTGATTGGCTCTGATTGAAGGATAGTCGCAAAAAAAGAGTGAGTTGGGCTAGGTGGTTAATAGTACGGAGAGAAAAGCGCCAAAAACTGGGACAGGAAAAGAAGACAACACAAGGCGACTTGCGTTGTCGTCCTCTTTACTCTGTCCCAGCTGGGCTTTCTTTCCGTGCGAAGTATAGTCGGCTGACCTCGAAGCAAGCTGCCTTCAGGTTTACCCCCTATCCTTCCATCAGAGCCAATCTGAGCTCGGAGTTCTGACGTCAACTGCAACCCCTGCAAAAGGAGCGGACGAACATGCACTCCGCACAGGATTGCGATGATTAGCTCATCAAAGTGCAGGAGAACGAGCAACAAAGCAAGCAGTGTGAGCAACATAGACCGCGCCCAGCGTTTTGTAAGCTGTCAGTTAAATCCTACTCATGCTCATCTGAAGCTTACTTCCTGGACGTTCTTGACCTTCAGTCTTGGCGGTCATTCCCGCTTCAGATAATTTTCTCGTGAACAGCGGAAAGTTGTTCGGGTGCTACTCTGACGACGGCCGTAGATCCCGGTGCTCCCGCTTCAGCCCAGAAGTCGATCTGCACCACGACATGTAAAATAAATACGGCGTTCCTGGGATCTTTTATAGCCTTACGCAATTGAAAA